>CM076580.1:1261953254-1262184159 GCA_034641835.2 Pinus albicaulis
GAACAATCCTCCAGAGAAGGTTCCTCCAACAATGAAGAACAGGCTGGCCCAAAATAATCCATCCATGAAGAATAGGACATGGTCATCATGGAACATCCGAATGAGAGGTTTGCTGAAGGTTTTACATAATGATACATGATGCAAACAATCTCTCCCAAGGATACAACGCAGTCTCATCCACTGCAACTTCAGAAAATTACATGGCAAGCAATGTCCATGATTCATCACATCTACTAAAGGATAGTAAATGGCTGAATGTAGCAACAATAATACATGATCAGGTACTTGCCCATGGTTGTACAATGGATGAATATCAATCTTATGGCCCACCTCAAAAGAGAACAAACATTTAGCTGTGGTGGCCATATCTCCTCTCATGCTCCCATTAAAACATGTAGTGCAGAAATTGTGAGAATGTTTCCCACTCACGGACACATCCAGCTCATGTGTCTCCCTCATGATCAAGCCTCCCATACAAATCTGATCTATATCAGCAAATGTAGACATGATCAGTAATAGTATGAAGAGAATGTTGAAGGTTTCATGTTGTGCAAGAAGGTACCAACAGCTTCCCAGACAAGTACAGCGCAGTTTTACAAGTTGCTGCTTGATGAAAATACAAGGCAAAATGTTAATCATGCATGTCTTTATATGATACATGCTATAGTGCAACAACTGAACATACATGTGGTGATAAAACATTTGCCCAAGGCCACAAAAGAGATGGTTGCCTCCATCATGTAGATTGGCCCAATACAACTCATGGAGCAATGTGACAAGCTTGCCCCCTTGTGAAGCAATGCACTGCATAGGAATGGCAAGAGTGTGCAAATCAATTAATGTAAAAACAAATCCCTCACCATATGTTGGAAGTAAGATGGTACATGGGTCCTTACATGAGTCCTTCATAGTGTGTTGGCATGCTATGAAGAAGAATGAACCATGTGCTGCAAGAAGATGATCCTTCTCATGCTTGGAAATCCAAGTTAAGAAGAATATGCCATAGATGTCTCTATCATCATTACCTCCTCCTTGTTCATCAAGTGCAACAAATATGAAGTGATCCTGGGACCTATGGGTTATAGATCCACCATATCTCTACTGGGCACACTTCATCCATAAGTCTCTGCTCCAAAGTGACAGCGTTGTGAACTCATGTAAATAAGCTCCTGTCAATACAAAGCTCTGTTCTTTGACATGCTCCTTGTCAAAGACTCCTCTAATAATGCTGCAACAAATGTGGAATACTTCCCAAGATGGAAGTGCTTCCAAATCATCATCAAATACCAAGGAGATAGTGCCATCTCCTCCTCCTGCAACATCATGCAAAGTGTGAGAGCAAATCTGCGCTTGCTCTCCCAGAAACAAACAAAGCAACAAGACATTGTGTTGCCTCCCCATACTTCCATCATACCAATCATGTGATGAAGACACAATGAATGATATAAGTATCATATCAGCACCATGCATCCATACTCTATGCTGCTCAATGATGCAAGTATCCAGTCATCTTCTCCCCGTCCTCCTACTCTTAGGAAGAGTGTTTTCCAAGTGATGGCCAAACTCTTTCAAGAGTAACCCGTATGACAAACCTCTGTTGCACAATTGTCATATATCTGCAAGTAGCCTCCTAGCTCCTTGCTCATCAACCACATCCACTCAATCACTTGTGGATGCCTCATTCTTCTCCTCATCTTGGTACTCCTCCCATGAGGGCTACCATCCTCCCAAATCAAATTCTTGTCTTTACACTTCATGGGATGTTGAAATGCAATCTTCTCAAGGATCAATGAGACCCTATCAAAACACAAATAGGTGGTAGGCAAAAACCTCCCATCATGATGTGTATGGCTCAAGGGATGTCCAACACAAGCATGAGAGATGTTATCCATCTTAAGATGTCCTCCATCTTCTATCTGCACTTGTGAGAAAGGAAGAAAACCTTTGCACTCCATGGTGTGTTGAAGTGCACCTCTGATGAGATCTCTCCTTGAGACCTCCCTCTCATCCATAGTCTTCCAAAACCAATGAGGTCTTGGATCTGAAAGTAGAAGTTTCTCTTTGGTGAGGAGGAGCTCATTGGTGTCATCTTGAAGGGAGAAAGGATTTCTTACTCCAAGATGTCTAGCATCCATCTTCAAGGCTTCAAACCCCAACCTCCAATGTAATGTACAATCCAACAATGGCGCATGAGAATGATGGTTCGATTCCTCCTTGAGTGTTTCCATGTTGCACAGCGCGATTGCAGCAGGGAGCATTTGCTTTATAATAGCAATGAGATTTGACCCTTGATCTACAAGAGTCCCTTCCTCCAAGGTGTTGGTTGTCCCAACTGTTGATGCATGTGGCTGCTCCTCCATGAGTGGGATAGAGTTTTCACAAGCCTCCTCAAGAGTTGATGTGATCTCTTCTTGATGAGAATAGGAAGTGCATGGTACTTCCTCTTCTTTTTCTTCAATCTTCTTGACTGCCTCAACAGTGGATGCATCTTTTCTGGATCTGAAAAGAGATGAGAATAAACTCTCCTTTTTCACCGTTCCGGTCTTCTTGGGCTTAGACTCACAGGGATTAGTGGATCCCTCATGCATGGGAAGAGGTGATCTTCCAGTATTATGCTGCAACTTTGAACTCTGCATGCTAGAAGTCCCACTGTTACCATTGTACCTTCCTCCTTCATCCCGTCTGAGCTGACAGTAATCTTTGAAGGGCAAAGCTGCTTTGAAGTCTTCCCCCTTGGACTTCCATTCTCGGAAATAATCTCCAAAGGGTACATGACCATGCTGATTTGAGATCCTCATATTTTCCATAGATAGTTAGCTCCACAGGCTGAGCCAGAATTATGCTCTAATACCACTGTAATATTCCCAAAAATGGATTCTTCAGCAGATCATGCCTGAAAAACACATGCTTCAGTTATTATGGCTTCAGCTATCATATAATATGTCTGAAAATTCTCAGCAACCAAAATAAATAACAACAGCAACCTTTACTCAACTTTTAGGGGCAAAAAGGCGGGGAAAAGTGAGGATTTTGGCCCTAAAATGAGTGTATAAGAAACTATGCGTAAAATTACGTCTCAAGGTTTTGGGATATGTTAGAATAGGTCAAGAGGGACTTCCATGTCGAATTTCAGCTCAAAAAAAGGCGTTTTTCTAAGTTAAACAGTTCCTCCTTCCCGACTAGTCAATAAAAACCTTGATTTCCCAAGACTTTGAATATGCAGAAATTTGCTGAAGCAAAGATGCGTTTTTTCTGAAGGTATAAGATGTAAAATACTTTGAAAAATCATAGAATAGGTTTAGGATCATGGAAAAGGCATTGAGCAAGGTTAAACAACATTTTTATAGAAAACCCCTCAAGATTGAGGTGCCGCAAGACAAGAGATTGATGCAGAAACCCTTCAGTGTTTCTCCAGGAGGCTGAAGCTTATATTTATTATATTAAATATCTACAACTGATAAATACATGAAAGCAGAACTATGCTCTGATACCACTGTAATATCCCAAAAATGGGTTTATCAGCAAATCATGACTCAAAAATGCATTCTTCAGGAAAGTATGCTTCAGCCATCATAAAGAGTGTTTATAAACACTTAGAAACCCACTCCAAATACTGCAGCAACCTTTGCTCAGCTTTTAGGGGCAAAAAGGTGGGGAAAAGTGAGGATTTTGGCCCTAAAATGGGTATATAAGAAAATGTGCGTAAAATGACGGGTCAAGGTTCTGGAATATGTTAGAATAGGTCAAGAGGGACTTCCATGTCGAATTTCAGCTCAAACAAAGGCGTTTTGCTAAGTTAAACAGTTCCTCCTTCCCGACTAGTCAATAAAAACCCTGATTTCCCAAGACTTTGAATATGCAGAAATTTTCTGAAGCAAGGGCAGCGTATTTTCTGAAGGAATATGATGTATAACACTATAAATAATCAAAGAATGAGTTTTAGAACAAGGCATAGGCTTTCAGCAAGGTTAAACAACAGTTTTATATAGAAAACCCCTCAAGATAGAGGTGCCGCAAGACAAAGAGAGATAAACGAAACTGTGAAACGTTTTCTCCGGAGGCTGGGCTGTATTATGTTACGGATCTAAAGGCAGTAAATACATAGAAAAATAGATCTATAATGAGACAAAATGCCCAAAGGGCTCTTTATTACTTTCCCCTTGGGGATTTCAACTTAATACATGAAAATGCCGGAGCGGATCTGGGTTTCTTTGTGACAGGATGCGAAAGAATGATTCATAATTTCGAAGCAAACTTCGATATCGGTTGATATGTACGTTGGTTGGCCAGTCAAGGATCACCCTCAATCGGAGATCTAACTCCAAAATTGATGCAAAACCCTTGAATCTTTGCTCTGATAACGCGGTCACAGGGAAAGAGCTGCCCGCGATGTACCATTGAAGAACATATGGGCCTAATGCCAAGATGCGGTAATAAGCTCCAATATCTCCCAATGCGGTCCTCCAAAGGAGAGAGAATGAGAAGGCTCTCCTTTGAAAGACAAGGAAAAATTGGTGTGGTAAAGTCACTGCAGCAACCTGCAACCGATCGTACGCCGTGTACGCAGCTGTCACGGAAGGATGATGCTAAGTAACACCGAGCGAACGCTGAAGTCCCCCGAGGCTAAGGGTGAGATCTTCGCACGGAGACACTCGGTGCACTAAACAGTGCAGCAGACGGGCTAAACAGCCAGCGTGCCAAAGAAAGACAAATGTCTCACTCAATAATCAATAATCCAAGAATCCAAGCATGAATGAAATGAGGAGGCTCCTCCATCTTTTATAGTGTTGGTTTCCCTCCAAAACCCAACGTAGCCTCTCTCTCCTCCACATCCTCATCCTTATCCACATTCTCATCCTTATCTGCGTAGAAGCTTGGAGAAACTTCTAGAGTGTACATAGGCCCCTTCTCCACATGGTGTTGGGTCCCCCCTTGACTCCCACTTAAGTCACAACGTTGTGCTACTAGGTGGATGTCTTATTTCATTTAAGTGAGTTTAGACCCTCTTTACTCACTTTTTATTTATTTATAAACTATAGACGGTAAAATGAACAAAATAGAATATTCCAATTTGCTGTCGCAAATTAGGAATATTACAGGTGATGTCTCATACTCTGGGCACTGACTATGTAAAACAATGTTCTTCACAGACTCAATCATGGAATCCCATCCCTCATACACCTCTCCTAGGATGGGTTGGTTTGTATCTGCAAATCGAAGCAAGGAAATGATAGGCTCCATGATCTAAATAAGTAGATCTATCTTCTCCCACTAGACATCATCCAACACTATGTCCTTCACTTTTTTTGAGGTTGTTTGATCTGTCTTTCTCCAAAAAGACCAAAACTCTGAATTAACCATGGCCCCAAGAGCAGTCTTAACCTCCCTCAACCTCTTCAACATGATGAATGAAGAGGCTAACCGTGTAACCGCAATCTTCAACAATGATAGATTGGTGTACTCCTTGTAGATAGTGAGGGAATTTGTATGGTTTTGTACAAAGTTGCGGATATGTCGTGCATCCTCAATAATGCTTCCAATCTGAAGCACATCAGAGGCAATAGATTTCAGTGCTAAGTTCAATGAATGGACAATGCAAGGTGTCCAAAATATTTTTGGATATTTAGCTTCCACAATCATGCCAGCAGCCTTGCAAACAGGTGCATTATCTATAATGATTTGCACAGAAGAATCGACACCTACATCTTCAATAATTTTAATAAATAACTCACCCATATATTATGCATCCTTGTATTGTCCAAATGCATCCACTGATTTCAAGAAAACTAGACCATTCAAGGATGACACCATGAAGTTGATGGGTGGGTGCCGTGTTAGATCTGTCCATCCATCAAAAACAATGGTAACCCCAGATGTTGGCCATGTTGATTTAATAGGCTCAAGCATTTTGTCCACCTCTTTCTTTGCCTTTGTCAACAATGTGGCTCTAAGCTTCTCTGACCCAGGAGGTACATACCCTAATGGAGCCCCTTGACTTAGAGCTCTACACATCTCAATAAATAGAGGTGACCGTGCAACATTAAAGGATATGAAGTTCTAATAGAAAAAAAATGCAATGGTGAGATCAAGCTCTTCCCTCTTCTCTTTCTGGAAAATCTTGTCCATTGGACCAGGTGCAATTGCCTTTCCTTTCGTTGCTTTTCCTCAAGAATGGAAGGGGGTCATCATTCTTGTTTTGTTTTGATTTTGATGCCACATTTGTCGCACCAACAAATGCCTCTCACTCCATTTCCTTCCTCCTTGCTAATTGCACCTGTGAACAAGCTGAAATGCCACAACTTGGCAAAGCCAACAAATGAGCTTTCACACAGTAATATGTGCTCATCAAAAACTGCATTTCCATGCAACATTGCCACCTCCCTTCGCCTTGCTGCCTGGCCCTACCTCTCTTGTCACATATTTCCACAACGGGTATTTGGGGTCTTGAATTTGTTTTCCCTGAACATTTGAAGCTACTATTGCAACCCCACTTCTAATAGATGGAATACTTGCAGACCCTGATGAAATAGGGACAAGAGGGGCATCTCCAATGGGGACATTCTTCCCCTTTTTTTGCCCCTGCCTTGCTTCCCTTTGAGCCATGAATGCTGTAAAAAATAAACAAAAATGACCAAATTTGTAAAACATATGCACATGCAAACCAAATGCAAAAACATAGAGAGACAGTGCACTTACCGGTTGCTCAAATCTCCTTGAAAACACTCCCTTGCTCCTTGTTACTCCTTGCTCCTTGCTCTATGGTCAACTCACACACAAGCTTTGGTGACAAACAATGAGGAAAATCGTTTTTTTATAACTCACCAGATGCATTTTCGCGTTGGTCGAATTCGGCAAAAAGGGATTCGATCATGTCTGTATAGAACATGATCAGGACTCGTCATGTCCTGTACGGACACGATCAAATCCGGGATTTTGGACTCAAATCCCCACGCGTCGTGTCGGATTTGCATGATTCGGGACACGTGGCCCTATATCAACAAATCTGGTTTCTTAGCACTGCAACCTACACAATTATACAAATCAAGCGTTGAAAAATAAGTAAAGCACACAAACAAAGGACACGCAAATTTTTCGGACAAATCTCTTCGAAAAAACCTAATGCGTGAAAACCGATGCAGCAGTTTTGAGGGTTTATATTATTAAGCAAGAGTATTCTTAGCACATCTAGGGTGCCATAATCCGGCTCACCCAACAGAGAAAACCTCGACAAACAGAGATAAATTGTGAGTTTTACCTCACTCTACAAGTCCCAGTTGATCCGGATCAGACACTGGTGAAACCCCAACTGCCTCTGCCCAGTCTCTACACTGCCACTACGTAAGCCTGCGTGGGACTGGCTGATGGACAGCGTCACCCTTCCTCTACGCTTATCTACCTCTCCAGAAATCGAGTTTCAGCCAGGTCGGCTTAGAAACCCCGATCTCTAGCTAATTCTGGACTATCCCTCGGATGCTTTGCGCTGCCCCTACGTGAGACCTGTGTGGGACTGTGTCAGCCCCTCTAGGGATTGCGTCACCTCTCCCAGTGGCTGCGTTGGTTCCTCTGCGTCTCTACTGCCCTTGCTCTGCAATGTACTCTTGGTCCTCCAACCAATTCCTACATCTACCCCTCACTGCTTCTCTGAATCACTCAAATCAATCTTCTTCCGAGCACTGCTCTGTCAGAAGAATTCAATCTCTTAGATCCACTATTAACCTCCAACTGACCCCAAGCCTTCCTTTATTACTTTTCTTGTTGATGAATCAACGGTCGTGATCTAATCTCTAATCAATGGCTAAAATTAGAAAAAACTCGATCCTCGTCACTTAGAACATTCTCACCCACATGTTTAAATTAATTCACTTTAATTATTTAATTTCCTTAAGTTTAGACTTAAGGTCCCCATTAAAATAATTAATTATTTGAATAACTTAAGCTCCGGGTGGAATTTCTCCAACGATTTTTGCGTCTTGGAGATCTCATGTGTTCTAGCCCCTCCACAAAGTTTCGGAGCTAGAGCACATCCGATGCTACCCGAGAAATCAACATAACTCTGCCTTTAGGACTGTCTAATTGCATGCCATGATGAAATCACCAGTCATCTCCACATCAAAACCTCCAAAGTTCTTTGTTGGGATGCCTCTTTTAGCTATTTATGTCAAGTTAATAAAATATGTCAAGTTAATAAAATTATGGGTTGACCCACCATCGATTAGGACAGTGATCAGTTGCCCTTGTATGGAACCTTTGACTCTGAAGGTGTTGTAGCTAGGGACTCCTGAAAGTGTGGCTATAGTGCCACCTACTGCTTCTACCCTTGGTTGCTTCTCTTTTGAACTAGATGGTTTGTCATTCTACACTGGTCCTATTTCTTCTTCTCCCTCACTTTCAGAGAGCACCTCAATCTAGTGCACTTTGCCCTTTCCCTTGCATTTATGCCCTGACTCCCAAGGCTCCTTGCAACTATACCAAAGTTTTTTTCTTCATAACTCATCCCGAGTTCTAGGGTCCAACTTGTTTCTTCCAATCTCCTCCTCTCAGGGAGGAGGCTTATCTACAGCCTACGGAAGAGGTGGTGGTTTGGGAGATGCTTTATTTTTAGTGTTGCATCCTCCATATCCCTTGTCTTGGAAATGGCTTCCTACAATATGTTAGGCTTAAAAGCCTTGACCGAGCCATGTAATGATTTAGCTAACCCCTCAATGAAAAACATCACCAATAGTTCCCAAGAGATATGTGTAACCATCACAGCTAATCTTTGGAATTCTGAAATAAATTTGTCCGGACTCCCTGTCTGTTTCTGTTGTGCAAGGTCCCTAAAATGCAACTTTGGGTCCCTCTTATCAAACCTTTGAATTAACTTTTCTATAAACTATAGATAGGAGTTGATGCTTGAATGCCCAAGTGTGGTTAACCCATGGTACCCCCACTTGTGAGCTTCACATTCTATATGTAGAGTGGCATACTGGAATGCCTTTGATTCCCTCATGGGATTGCGCTGAAAGTATGTGTCGAGTTTCTGCACGCAAGCTCTAATTGAACCCCCCCGAAGTGCCATTGAAAGTGGGTATATTTATTTTCCGAGCCTTATTTGGGATATCATCGTTCATCCACCATTTGCTAGAGTCCCTCAACCTGCCTCTTTGTTTTATGGCACAATAGTCTTGGAACAACATTTGGGCCTGAAATCCCGCTCCGATTGTTGAGTACTCTCTCAGGTAGTCCAAAAAAAAAATCACCCTGCCTTTGCTGGTTATCTGCTTGCTCTTCCAGAAACTTGGGTAAGAGTCATCTTGATGAAGTTGGTTTTACCTGTGGGGGTACCAGATTAGTGGAGTTACTAGTCTCCCCATTGTGGTTATCATCTCCTCCAAAATTCAGATAAACTATAGTTTCTATGGGATCCTTCTGCCCCCTAATAGGATCAATGATCACGGAGACTAGCCATGGTCTGTGTAACTTCTTTTAGAGCTAAAGCCACGTCATGTTTACCCCCTGTTATCATTTGGGCCATTTCCCGCCATCCACACACTAATTCTTGGAATACCTCTCGTTGCCCTCTAGCTAAATTGTTCAAGATATTTGTAAAGCTTTCTCAAGGCTGATTTTCACGATCCCCCATCTGATCTTTTTCTCCCTCTTGCTCCTTCTTCTTCCTGAAGGTTACGTTTCCCTGATCTTGTGGAAACATCAACTGATAACCCTACCAGGCTAGTAGGATGACCAACTCTGACACCACTGTAATAGGTCTCTATTTAATTTACCAGGTTTTTAATTTTCAAAATTTAAATTCGGGAAAAATCCATACAATAAACGAACAAACACCATCAATGGAACAACCCCAGAAAAATTGCAGGTCCAATACTATTTTATTGAATGAAGCTATGGAGGGACTTTTACAAATTATTGAAATGGACCTGGTGTGAATACTTATCAAGCATGTGCGGCCACAATAATTTGACATTCTTGCTGGTGCAAAATGAAATATGGAGAAGAACTGGGTATTCAATTACCTCTTGCTGCAAGTTTGGCCCACAATTTGAAAATTCGGACCCAGTGAACTCGCTACAGCAATCCGTCTCGCGTAATGCCGCTTCGGTTCACCATTGATGACCGATCAATTCTTCCTTTATCAATCTCGCCTTGACTCTCCTAATCGATCTGCGTGGGGATGAGTTGCAGTCGATTTGATATTGCCCGGCCCTGGCAAGCAGTAATCTCAGCCCAGAAGTTGTTTAATGAAATCGCCCTGGGTTGTAAATGCCAATGCGTCTCTTGAAACAGCAGAACGTGGCTCTCAGCTGCCCACTGATCACGCAGTCTAATAACTGAGCTATCCACTGATGATACGGCCCATTGATTACTCCTTCGACTGAGCCCCTAGAGAATGTAATCGACCCTGATGATAGCAGCGATGTGATTGACCGCCCTGAACTGTCCACTGGTGACACGGCCCGCTGATTTACTTCTTCAACTCGGCCCGTAGAAAGTGTAATCGGCCCTGATGATAACAGCGATGTGATCGACCGCCCTGAACTGTCCACTGGTGATTCAAGGCCCCCTAATATAATCGGCCCTGGTGAGAGCAATGCTATGATTGGCCCTTGACAGCGCTACCCCTCTGAGGCACTCGGCTGCCTGGTGTGATTCATACTGGGTTGATGGAAAATTTGGCTCCTATTCCTGAAGCGATCACCTGGCCGAAACTCCTTGTAACATCAAATTTGTCACCCTGTTTAAAATCTAATGCGGCCCTGCGGATTGTTTCGCAGTGGGTAAACTCGACTTCTCCTGTGCTTGTATTCTCCGATTCCGATGTCCGCGAAGTCTGTTTGATCCTCCTGTTCTACTTTATTTTAAAATTGTATCAGAGTTTAAACATTTAATTTCCATAATATCTAAAACTTAAATATTTATTTATAAATATTTAAGTTTTAAAAGTAGTTAATGGCATCACCACATTCTGTTTTAGCATTTTGTAATTCAATCATTTTTTTATTCTTATGATGTGCTGATCCAACCTTTTAACAATCTTTTCTTCACTGAAAGAGACAATGTCAATGGGTCATGCTAACATATTGCCATAATGGTCTTTCAATGCTCTAAAAATATTTGATATTTGACGTTTGAAATGTTTTTCTGATTCCACTGCCTAGAAGTACAAGAAGTATACTGTTTCTTCTTAAACATTTTTATGTTTTTTCTTCTTAAATTTCTTTATGTTTTGCTAACATATTGCCACAATGGTCTCTCAGGTCTCTAAAAACATTTCTTTTTAAATTTCTTTATGTTTTGCTAACATATTGCCACAATGGTCTCTCATGTCTCTAAAAACATTTCATTTTGAAATCTGATATTTGAAATATTTTTCTGATTCCATTGCTTAAAAGTAAAAGTACAACACCTTACTTAATTCTTAATTGAATAATAAAAACTTTTACTCTTTATAAGCTTTTTTTTAAATCACAAATAAAATTGATAAACTTAATTTTCCCATATTACTAATATAAATATTCTTATTTATTTTCCATAACCATAACAAATGATGATGACCAAGCTACTAACCAAACTACTAAGACACTTATGCAACACATGTCTAGATTACCATACTTGTCTCCCGTGCAGATCTAACATTCTAATCAGATATATTACATTTCATTACTGAGAATTATTTTCAAAATATTAATACATTAGACCTAGTTTATTAACTTTTGAACTATTAAACTAGTATTTTTTAAGATAATGATATTTTTAAAAGATTGATGTGATAAACTATATCCCTTGACGAAGATGAAGGTAAACATATTGAGAATGGGATTCATCCAGAAAGTTGTTTGCTCGATTCCCCTTCTTTTTTCTTGATTTTCAATATTGGATTTTGGTTTTTCGAAATTATGAACTTTTAATTGCATTAGTAATTTTATTGTATTTATTTATTTTAAATTATATATATATATATAAACTAAAATTTTCTCAAAATTATTAGATTTATATTAATTTTTTTATAAATAATTAACAATTTTTTTTTCCAAAATACATGATAAAGTATATAGTATTTTATTATAAAAGAATTAATAAAAAGATAGCAATATGTCTAAATCTTTAATTATATAATTACATTTTTACATAATTAAAATATAAGTTGTGTTTGAAGATAGGTCTCGTCAACAAAGTGACTCATGATCAAATCTCACGGGGTGGTTGTGCCCTCTGTGCTAAAGGGAAGAGGCATGCTAAAAAATCCAGTGAGCTAAGGAGGCCGAGTGCGATCCCTGAGTGACTTTGATGGCTTAGATGCCCCTAGGTTGCACCTCCTCAAGCCACTCACAAGTCAAGCCTGAGGATCACAAACAACTTGACAAACATATATGTGTGTGTGTGTGTGTCGGATTTTTATTTTTATTATTAATTTAGATATATATATTGTATTAGAAGAGGGAGTAGAGGACATTGACCAACAACCCAAAATAACCTAAATTGACATGTTTATATTAACTTTATATACATTTTGAATACATCTTATGATTAAGAAAGTGTGCTTCTTTATAAAAAGTCACAAGTGCAAATAAAATAGTATTTCATTGCATTAGTAATTTTATTGTATTTATTTATTTTAAATTATATATATATATATATATATATATATATACTAAAATTTTCTAAAAATTAGATTTATATTGATTTGTTTATAAACAAATAACAATTTTTTTTTCCAAAATACACGATAAAGTATATAATATTTTATTATGAAAGAATTAATAAAAAGATAGAAATATGTCTAAATCTTTAACTAGATAATTACATTTTTACATAATTAAAATATAAGTTGTGTTTGAAGATAGGTCAAGATCAAACCTCAGGGGGTGATTGGGTTGCAGCTCCTCAAGCCACAGGTCAATCATGAGGATCCCAAACAACTTGACATACATACATACATACATACATACATACATATATATATATATATAATAGTTGTGTTTTATTTTTATTATTAATTTAGATATATATATTGTATTAGAAAATACTTTCTCTTAATCTTACTAGGGAGTAAGGATCGTTTAAACAATGTTTATAGTCACATATCCATTACATCAATATTCCTCATCATCATGTCACTTGCAAGAAAGTGAACCTAGGTAGAGGAGATTGCCCAACCACCTAAGATAACCTAAATTGACATGTTTATATTAACTTTATATACATTTTGAATACATTTTTTGATTAAGAAAATGTGCTTCTTTATAAAAAGTCACAAGTGCAAATAAATTAGTATTTCACTAATAAGTGCTTTCTACATGTGACTACTAGAGAAACTCTGTGAATAACTTCAAAAAAAAAAATTTATTGACTATAAATAAAATATTTTAGTGTCCATCTTACATAAAATATTTCAATATAAACTTTATAGAACTTAATAATAATAATAATAATAATAACAAACAAACAAAAACAAAAACTTATGGTTAAAACATTTGTATGGTGGGCCAAATAAGAGGGAGATATGTAATTTGTTTTGTGCTCAAACATGAGCACAAAAAGATTATGCCCATTGAAAACTTTTTTTAGATTAAAAAAATGAGAAAAGACTTGCACGTTGAAGGATATGATCCCTTTCAATGCATGTTAGATCCAAAGTTAACATGGATCTATGCTAGTTACAGGACCAATGTTGAGACGTATGGTATAAGTGTCCAATACACAAGAGACATATATCCCAATTACAACATCTATTTTTCGAGTATTAACACTCAAATCTCAAATGTTTAAGGACACAAACCTAAAAGGAGAGCACCTTATAATTAGATTATAAATCTCTATATTTAAACTGTACCAAAGATTAAATATTTATTTTCCACAATATGTAAAATTGTCCATTACTTAGATTGCAATCACCCTTGCTTACCTTTAAATTTATCTAAAATGAAATTTCAATTCAGAACACTACTAAGTTTTTCAATGTTAGTAATGTAATTGTTCGTTCTCATTTATATTCCCCAAAACAAGACACTTTCATTTTAGGCCACATGCCTTGTGTCACTATGTGAAACACCTTACTAGTGATGACCAAGCATAAGACATCTATGAGGCACATATCTAGATTAGGGCATTTGTCCCTCTTGCGTGTCCAACATTCAAATCAAATGTGTCCCAACATAGGACAATGGAAAATGACATGTTTGTTGGGATTAATCAATTATTTTCAAGATATCAATACTTTTAACATTATATATCAACCTTAACAATGGTCAATTTTGATGATGGTGATGCACTTGAGAGGTCATTTGCGTGAAAACTACCATAGATTTGGTAGCGCGACCCTCAATGGGGGTTTCTCGTTTGGTATTTTTGTTCCTAAGGTTATTTCTTCATCAATTTCTCCTTCAAAATTAGGATGCCTTTGAAATTTTTTGGTCCCGAGATTCCATACCTTGTATGAGGGTTAAGGGTTCTGTAGCAACTTTTACTGGGCTTTATGCACGTTATAATATGGAACCCTCCTTGCCATTTCTTGCTCGCATGGCTTGAATGTCAGAGTTCCAGATTGGTTCTTTGGTGCACTCATTAGCAAATAGAGGGTTTCCATAGGTTCGTACTCAACCCTATTTGTTTGGTTCATCTCCCTCCATTTATAGCATTTACTTGGATTCTTCTTTCATGTATACAAAGGGTCTATAACCCATGTCTTTCTAGGTTGTGGACTCAGGTTTTCTTTTTCCAGGGAGGGAGATATGGGCTTCCTCAACTTGAGAGGTGCCATGACTTTACTTTTCAGGTAGACTATTACCTGTTTACTTGTACATTTATTTTTGGTGGTATCTTGTGATATCCCCTGACTTAGTATTATTTGAGAATTTGTGTATGTCAAGTGTGATGATGGTGTGATTTTAAGTCTTAAATTAAACTAGTTTGTCAGTAACATGGAATATCTTTTTGTTGATAGTTACTTCATGTAAATATGTTTTTATTAAGTTATTAATACAAAAATCTGGAAAATAATGTTGAGGTTGCAAATGGTTAGAGAGAAGTTACGTGATGCAAGCAAATGGTTCGATTTGTTACCCTCGTATGATGTAAGACCTAGGCATCTAATATGAGGATTAGATGATTAATTATGGAATATTAAATTGATAAATAAATCCCCCAGATAGACAGGGTGGTGTCTTAAGATCTGAGGAGAGTGGAGCTCATTAATGAGCAAAGTAATTGTCTGTCATATAATGGTAAGGGAGAAGGTAGTTACTAATTGTTAATAGAATCTTGGAAAAGGGGTTTTTTTCTAGTACTAAAAGTAGAATCACAAGGAAGACAATGGTACTGAAGTGAGGAGGTATAAGAGACAAAAAGGAAAAGAGAACCAAGTATTTTGCTTGCAGCCCATTGAAGCTCGAGGGGACTCCTCGGGGTGGAAGAGTCAAGGTTGGGAGGATCGTTGCAAATCTAGTATTATTTTCCAAAAAAACTTAGACAAATTGATATTCTAGACAATTGTATTTTTTTAGAAGTTGTTTCACGCTAAGTATTTCATTGTTGAGATATGTGTAGTAATAGTGTTTTTACAATTTGCAAATTTATAGAAAATGAAACTATTGAATTATGAACTTCTATACATGTGAATGAAAAAGGAAAATAGAAACATATTTTTTAACTATTTTTTAAATCGTTCAAGTATTTTGTGTAATTACATTGCAATAAATATTATGTTACAAATATCAGAAAACAATATGTTTTATTGTGTCAAGCTTTCTAGAACAATCTATGATAAACATTTACCATGGAATACAATGTTACTATTTATAGATTACAGCTCTGGTTTACAAGTAAAACATGAAAAATACAGACTTAATATATATGAGCAAAAATCCAATATAGTTTGCATAGGTATGTTGGTAACCACCTTTTATGGTATGAGAACTAGTTAAAAAAACAATAATGAAACCATAATCTAATAAATACAAATGGTGAGGTTGAACTAGCCTAGAATATTAGAAATGAATAGAGTTCAATTCATGGCCCTAAGCCAAATTCAATCTCAACTATGAAAAGATATGGACATGCATATATTTATGAATAAAATGTTAGAAAGTAATAGATTTTCTATGGGTAATACAAGAAAGTCCATTCTGATGAAGTGAGTGAGCTAAGGTGGAGCAACCATGCAAACATACCAGAGGGCACAAGGCTGACTTGTAGGCAATAATCCGAAATGGGTTAGTATTTTCGACAAGTTTGTAACAATTTGCAACTGTGTTGAAGGGTGCCAAGGTTACCTGTAACAGAGTAAAGAATCCTTTATTAATAGTTGTAAAGACTGAGAAATTGACAAAAAAGAAAATATAACTTGATAACAACCATACTTAGAAATTGATGAAGTAGTTTACCAGTGGAAGGTCATTATCAAAGCTTATTTGACCCTCTACAAATTAAAAGATTATATGTATACATTAGATATGTCTCATACCAACTCTCTGAGAGTTTAAATAATAAAAATAATTTCTACGAAAAACAAGATAAACCCTTGCAAAGATAAATCGATCTTTCAACAAAGCCTAAATTCTTTAATCTTTGACCTGGCCGAAGGACTGGCTATGACCATATGATTCTAAGCCTGGTCTTAATCGATACCTTGCATTAAACTAAGGCATGTTGTTGTTAAAAGACAACCCTAGGTTGTCACTCTACTGAAAATTACAAGAAAGGTGTACAAGTGAAACCTTGAGGGTTTTTACTAAAGAAGAACAGCTTGGGCCGAAGAGGATAGTTACTTGAAATATGGACTCTCGTCAACAGGAAGTTCTAGGAAGATCCCATGTTCAAAAACCCCATATTCTTTACCTGTAATAATAGTAAAACTCTGTCAAAATTAATTATGAAAGGTTGTTAAACTAACAAATTTGGGTAGGGTTAAAACCATGTACATTAAAATTATTGAACATAAGAGTTCAATCATGACACGACATTTATACATATGAGACCATGGCTAAGAATTTAAACCAAGAGTTAACTATGGCCATATAGTATTGATGGTGTGTAAGGGTTTCAGTAATTAAACCCTAAGTCATAAATTATCCAAAAAGTAAACAAAGAGTGCAAGAATGCACTGGGGGTTTTTCTTTTAAAAAAATATATATAGAATTACCTGCATAGAGTGAATCACTGTCGAGAGGGGGTTGGAAGTAACTATATATCTTCATGATGAACCTGCACACAAAAGGAATAGGGTTAATACAAAACCCTGGCCTACTATCAAACCAAATGATGCCACAAATAAGGGAATGAAATACAAAATTTACATGGAAAGAAAGGGGAAATGAAGAACAATACTTGCAAGAAGTTTAATCAAGTGGTGAGCCAACTAAAGGAGATTTATAGCCAGCGATGGAGACCGAAAAGAGTCTCGACATCATTAGGGAAATTCTCCCAACGAAACCTACAATGTCAAGAAAAACAACTGGTTAAACTAACAATACAATCAATTGACAAAAGAAACTATAGATATATAAGTATATATCATAAAATCGGACTTATACTTTGTTACATACCAATTCAACCACATGGAGCTGCAATGCGTTTGCACCAACGAAGAATGGATGAATCCTGGAAAGAGGACGAGGTTATAATTGTTGGTAATTTAGCAATGAGTGGTAGATCAAAACATGGTTACAGAGCAGAGTGGTGCTCTTACTGTAACCCAAGTGAAAATGTCCAAACGCACTGGTGGAGGGAAGGTCAATACACAAAAAAACCCTAGCATTAGACACCATCAATCAATCCAAACTCAATCTTGTCTGTTGATATGAAAGTTACGCCTTACCATGCAGATCCGTGTGAAGGCGGGTAGATAATTGTTGAAAAGTAGCGAGGGAAGGTCTTCTTGACTTGCGCCTAAGTCAAGAAAGACCACAAGTTGTTCGTCTTTAGAATGCACAAGTCCCTGTAAATTAGGACTAGTTCATGAAGCACTTTGACTTATGCACAGGAGTGGGAGGCTTAGTTTGTTGTCTCCTAGTGTGAGTTAGAATGGGAAAAGGACAAGTGAAGAGTCTCAAGTTCTAAATTTCGACTAGACGAGTTACATTAGTCATTTAGACTTAGTTAACTCGCCAATCACAAGTTTGACTTCCAAAAATAAAACTTGTCAAATTTAGCCAATTTGAATTGCTTATTAGGAGAACGAAGGCACATCATTGTAACATCATTCTTGAGCAAGAGTTTGTGTGAAGGAGCTTGTGAAAGGAAGAGTGTGCTAAGGAGAAGCTTGTGTGCAGATTGGTAGAATGCTTTTCTTTGGGATTTGTGCTAGGATTTAGGAATTAGTTCCTAAATAATACGAGGTCCTTGTGCACAAGGATTTAGGAGGAAAGAGCTAGGAAATAGGGGCTCCAAAAGTGCGCAAGGGAATAGGGAAGCAGAATAGGGTTCTTGTAAGGTGTTTCAAGCTTAGGACAGGCAGGGAGAACAAGATTGTTTTCTATTGAAACAAGATTGTATTGTAAGAGATCTATTGCTCAATTTCTATCAATAAAATTCTCAAACAAGCAAAGGGTTTTCCCAATTGGATTCCCTAGAAAAATATAGTGTTTTTTCTATTGTGTGACTGTGTTTATTTTTGGTCCTATTCCACTGCAAATATGTGGAGAAATTGTGTGTCTTAATGAAAAGAAACTAGATTTCAGATTGTTCATTAGAGCAGTTGCAAAATTTCAAGGAAATTCTACAAGAACCTTTTCGTAAACCAATGGAATTGATCCATGTAATCAAGCATGGTCCACGCGCTGAAATTTGTATGTCACTTCAAGTGTGGTATAAGGCAACCCTCATACTTAGCCTTATACAATAGGGTGCATCAAACCATTTAAAATATGAAGAATAAAACCATAAAGTGCAACAACCACATATCATATGTTGTGGGTAGAGTATATAAAATAAATTTGGAATAGAACATTGTCTTAAAGAATCAAAGGAGGAGGGGTGAAACCGCATAGTATTTTGTCATAACATTTTTACAAAACAAACTTTGGATCAAACCTTGTGTAAATTCATTAAGAGGTAGATTTTGTGTAAATTTTATAAGGGACATAAATAAAATCTATGCTTAATTACATATGTATAAGTCTATATCTAAGTTGAAGAGTATAGTGTTAATAGCAATTTTGTAATCCCATAAGCCACCAGCCCAAACCATAGATTGAAGAGTATCTTGGTAAAGGATAAGGGCAACTTAAAATGTATGTGTTAGAAGGAGAGCATATCTGGTGGTAAAACTTAAATCAACTTGTACCCAATTATTAGAAAGGAAGATTGGTCAATGATCAAACATGTATCATAGTATTATGTCTCAATCATGTGGAGTATCGTTTGAGTACTATAATTCAATCAGCAAGAAATTTTTTTAGGGTGTGTTTTGAGGTTCATTACATTTTTCCTTACAAAAGGGGTTTTATATTAGCTTCTTGCTCCATATTTTTTTGGTTTGCAGAGCCCCCTTTATTATGGTTGGCGCATTAACAGTTTATAAATTCCTTACATTCCTTACAGGTAATGCTTTCGCAGAGTCTTACACCCATGACATGGCCTAGAATTTTGAGATGCATGTCAATATGTAATTTTCTCCACAATAGATTTCTCTTTGTTTACTATTTGTTTACCCTTACGTGTAGTGCTCATGACTTACTTGTATCTTTGTCCTATCACCACTTTGTTGACTACACCTTCTACCATTGTGGCTAAGGTAGAAGGTAACCAAAAGGAGATCTCACTATTGGAGAGATAGAAGCAGCAGTGATCTTTGAATTAGTCTTCTTTCTAGGAGGAATGGCTCCTCTGGATTAGAAGCTCTTGTGCAAGAATTGTATTTATGAGTCACCAAATGAGAAATTATTTGGATTTGGGAACAAAAATTGTATTTATCCAACAACAAATTGACAATTTAAGCAAAACTTTGTGTTTATCAGGCATCCAGTTTCTGTGTCCACATTTGGCACCATGTTTCTTACCTTGGATTAAGGCGATGACCATGTTGAACGAGGGCTAGTTAAAAATTTCACTTGTTGTTCAGAACCATGTTGCTAAAATTGTTGAACAGAATTCTACACACACTAGTTATGAAGATTTTAGGCAAATCCACCGTTTAAAATCCTAATATAATGAAGGGCATCGAACAATTGAAGTAGACTTTGGGTTCTCATGAATCAAACCCATGTTCAAACCTCATGGAGGACAATGGTTAAGGAAATTATGTACTTTGTATCCTCACAAAAATGGGCTTCGAAGTTTCCCATAAAAATATAAAATAAAAAAAATAAAAAAAATTGTATAATAAAAATGGAACTGGTTAAATGAATTAAAGGGCCAGTGAGCACATTACTACTTACTTTTCTGGACCTGTAATGTGTACAAGGGTATTTTATCATCTATACTGCACCCAAAAGATTTAGGTACATTCTACAACCAAGGTGGGATTTGGGGTAGGATTGAGGTACATTCTACATCCAAGGTGGGAGTCGAGTCAATGTTGCATTGAATCTATATGGTGGATTGAATGGTGCAAGTCGGGGCGACAATGCATTGAACTTAGATTGGCACATTGAATCTTGACAGGGCATCGGGGGATTGAATATATGCATATATGCATATAAACCTTGCTCAAATTTTAGTTAAAAGGGATTCATATCTTGAATTGACACAAATATACATATCTTAAGTTGACATAAATAGCTAGATGTATCAAACATTGGCACTTAAGATATGCAACTTCAAGGTGTATATTAGATGTTGTTGGTTTAGGCAGGTATGTGCTAGTTACAAGGGATCTCATTTTGATTGATTGAAACATGCTATTGAATTAACTTGGGAGCATAAAGATGGGAAATTAACTTGGTTTAAGATTGATGGTATTGAGGACTTATCTTCTGTGCCAATTTATATTTTTGAAACTACTTCCATTAAACTCCACAAGCATTATGAGCGGCCTGAGTAAATTGGGTATAATAAGTTATTAAGCAGTTTTTTTTTTCATGGGCAACACGATCCTTGAAAGGAAACTCATTAATGAACAACACTTTTGTTTGGTTACACTACCACTAGAGGACGATAGTCCTCCAAAATTACCCATGAATTGCATTTGATCCCAATATCCATTGAGGATTGTTTTTCTGCACATATACTATCATGTTACATGGCTCCACCTAAAGCAATATATGCAGATCTTGGGCATGTATCACAACCTTGGAAAAATTGATGATGGACATATTCTTTCTCTTTGCAACCCCATTCTAATGAGGTTTTGTATGAGACCGACAACTCCCTCTTGATCCATGCATCCCTGCATAAATCCTTGAAGACATTGGAGGTATACTCACCCCCATTATCTAACCTCAATGCCTTGATCCTCTTCTCTGTCTGGTTCTCCACCTAGACCTTGAACTCCCATAACATACTAAAGACCTCATCCTTGGTCTTCATAAAGAAGATCCAAGTTTTCCTGGAAAAATCATCAATGAATGTCACATAATATAGTGCAACCTGCATTGATGCCACTAACATTGATCTGCACACATTTGCATGAATGAGAAGGATCCCCTTGGACCTGCTCTCACTACTTGGGAAAGTAACCTTAGCATTCTTGCCATGTGCACACCATCTACACATGCCCTACTGCTTAAAACTAAAATCTAGGAGACCAGTGACAATTTCCCTCGGGATTGGCAATGTTATATAATGCAAGTGTCCCATCCTCTTGTGGCATAGCTCACATAGGTTGTCATTGTCGAGTATCAAGTCCTGAACAGGCTTACCCTTAAACTTGTATAAATTTCCCTCTCTAACCCATATGGCTATTGCTATGTCAAGGTTACACTCATCTAGACAAATGAGCACTTCCCCATTTCTAAACATGACTACAAGCCCTCTATACATGCACAAACATTAGATGCACTCACTCAGGATCCCTTTGGGCCAACTTCAGGTTCATTCTCATCAACTCTTAGTGAAGACTGACCACCATATACCAAAATCTTATAGGATTTGCCAAGTGTGTCACCTTCAAGAACTAGAGATAGAGCAACACCTCATTTTTAGGTGCCTCCTATATTACGAGATCAGAGAGCACTACCACTGCCTCTATAGAGATCCAAGAGGATCCCTCTCTATCTTTTTTTGGTATCCTAACCAAAGATGTTTGGCCCTCTTCATCAGGGAGATTTTTAGACACAGATCTCGGATCCTACATACCCTGCCACACTCAGGGATGATTCGAATGATCACATCATACTTTCAGGTTGATCCAGTTGATCGAAGCAATAAGCAACAAGTTGAGTTCTAAAGTATTTTAGATAGTAGAACAATGAGACCTATAGTCTCCCCTCGGCCCCCCTATGGGAGGCCAACCAGTGTCCTTGAGATCATTGAGGAGGTGTCAAACAACGAATTAATTTAGTCGCACCCAAAGTGCCACAAGGATTAGTTCTAGATGGTTCCCCACCCACCCCCCCAAATGAACTCCTCCCCAATCCCAGTGAAGCAGCCAGATACTTATCCAAAGCTTCTTTCCATTGTCCTTAAATGCTATGAGTATCCCTTGCTCCTACATCCCCCCCAAGATAGTGCAGCCAACACCTCCTTGGATCTAGACGACTCCAATAGCGAGTTAGTGCCACTCTCGCCCCCCTCACTGTCAACTATCAAACTCGAGCATTCTTTCCATCATCGACCTCGAGCCCTGGACTTATTCACTTAGTCATTTACATCATCAGGGGGCTTTGATCCGGTTATATACATCTTTATGAGGTTGTCTTATTGTTTTATCCTTCTTTACTTCATTTTATCCTAGATTTAGCTTTGGAATTTTCTATGAGTTGCATTTGCACTCCCACATTGTACTCGTACTAGATGTGTCCTTCAGTATTCTTACCAATCGTTTTAGCAAGGTTGCTAAGATCCTGGCAGTCTTGCTAGATTAGCAAAAATAGGGCAAGCACCCATTGTTACCTTGGCCCAAGCCCCTACTATATAGGCCCAACGCCTCCTAAACGACCAAGGGAGGGTTCCCTAAATATTCCCCAACACTCTAGTACATTATCAGTGCCTTATATGGAGTCAATGGGATGAAAGTGTTCAAGATTTGTTTGTTGTCCTACTGATAAAACAATGCAAATTTCTAACAACAAACTTTTAGTAGCCAAATAACTAAAGATATGCAATGTAACCTATGGATTTTGGTTTACAAAATTTATCCTAAACAATCATGGAGTTATTTCTCTATTTAGATACATGATTTAAGATTTATGAGTAAAAATATTTTGTTGCTTGTGGGACATAATGTGAAACCTACGTAAAAACACAAGGGCAACAAGTTAATTTGTTATTACAACCAACCACGATGTGCGACACACTTCTATGTAAGTCACCCTGAAGTGAGGGAAGACTAGAGGGTACTTTAGAGGCTTTAGGGCCTCCCCTCTATCAGATATTTCACTGAAAATATAGCTGGAAATTACCCTTTCAGATTTCTAGTTATATTTATTCCCACATAAATTTTCCAGAGTTTAAATAGTCAACTTTTATAGCTAGAATAGAAAGGAAATTTAACTCTTTTACAAGATAATAATCGCAGATGATTATAGAGTTGAAAATAGTAAATAGTAAGTCATAGCTTAATAAGCTTACCTATAGGCCTTGAGAACTTACTTTGGATGGTTGTAGAATACAAGTCCAGCAAGGAAAAACCCTATCCAGTAGTAGATTTTGCAACCAATGAACTAGATACAAGTGTAAAAATATAGGAAATAAAACATGCATCTAAGTGGGAGCTTAGATCTACAAATTTGACAGTTCTTCCCATTAAATTGCTTGTCAAAATGATCAAACAATAAAAACTAGCAGGAAAAATCCTACCCTAATGCAAAAAAATAAAATAGAATTTGAATATTTTTAGAGATTTTTAAGTTGTTGGAATACTTGTGCCTTGAGAACTCACTTCTTGTTGGGATGTGAAGTCAAAGTCCTTCTAAGTCAATAGGCCCAACTTGTGTCAAGGAAGTGGGTATGGTCTCAAAGGAAATCGTTCCCACTATTCCTTAACTTACCTTGAAAAATTTTCGACCCTCCTTAGAAATGGCCTATTTTTTGCGTCTCCGACCTCTATTTTCTTTGTCTGGCCAAAACCTTTGGATTGATGCACCTGTGAGCAAGATCAAACAAGTAGAAGAAACCCTAGTCACTTGTCTCCATGTAGCATATTAGCTCCTTGATGGCAGATATTATTAGCCTTCAGATAGATCTACTTATATGCAAAAATAAATTAGAATTTTTATAAATTATGCCCAATAACCATAACCATAACAAGAAAAAGAATAAAGACAAAAATCGTCCCACAATTGTAAGGAATTCCAAGAGTTTGCAAAAATGAGCTCTTTATTTGTGATAACACTTGTCTCAAATGATGAACAACAATTACAATGGAGGAGAGTCTAGCCTTTTTTAGAAAAAATTCTAATAGCTAGTTAATGGATAGTTGACTTCTCATCATTAAAATATTTCTAGTCTTCCACAATCAGGGACTTCGCAATTTTTTATTTTCTTAAAATATTACAAAATAGCATGAATTTCCCCAAGGGGGTTGAATTTGTCCACATAGCCCAAAATAATTCACGATTTCCCTTAAGTTGCGAGGGTTAGCTCAATTAGTTGAGTTCTCGTTGCTAAGTACCTCACCGATTGGGAGGTCACAGGGTCAATTCTCCTCGACGCCCTCGGGGCTAGGCTCTGCTAGTTTGGCCGATGGGATGTGATCCCTTTAGGTCGATTTGCCCGAATTTTCCATGGAAAAAAAAAATCACGATTTCCCTTTGAAAATGGTTTTCAATGGTCAAAAGTGAAGTAGTAGCAAGATTCCCCCAACATTTAGCGTTTTTGGCCCATGAGTGAGTCAATTTGCATACATAAAAGAGTGTGAATTGACCAAAAGAAAACAATTGTGTCCATTTAGAAAAAAATAGTTGTAACAAATAGTAGATACGTCAATCTTCCAACTTCTTGGTCCAATTGGGTTACAACAGCTAGTAGACTTTTCTCCAACGGCTAGATTTGACCCAACAATTATTTTTTGACTTTGACTTGACATTGAATATTCCCTTAGCAATTCAACTTGGGCCACACTAGTATATCTCGATGCTTTAGCCATCCTGGAAAAACTAGAACTTGGGTTTTGCCTAACATGACCTAATTTGTACTGGGTCTGTCTCAGTTTCCTCATATATGTTAGGACATTGCCACATCATCATTTTGACTACCATGTCATACTTCCCCTTTGCTTAATCTCCAACATCATAGTTGATCTCAAAATTTTGACACATGTTTTCTTTGTCTCATCGAGCTGATCAATTTTGACATAATGCACGCATGATTCTACCTAACGCTCTGCCTAAGAATCCCCTGTAAACATTTCTTGTATTTTTTACCAAGTTTGACCAGACTGTAACTAGACACTAAATGCTTTGATTAAAAAAATTCCATGTGGCATGGAATCCTCTAGTCATGCTGTACAATCTGTGCCTGGATTTACTTTTTGACCACCTAGACCATTTTGCAATGGGAAATGTGAAATTCCTTGGGAAACATGAAAGTTGACAAATGAGACTATTGTGTTGTGAGAGTTGTAATGAACAATACTACACCAAGGCCAAGGTCATCTATAGACTTTATAAACACAAAACCATGTGGAACAACATGGTTAAAACCTTGATGCGGGTTGGAATGGCCCATACACCAGTGATCACCCCTACAAAGACAAGGCTCCCATAGAACCATGAGTCATCGTGAGAAACATCCCAAGGTCCTCCAATCCGGTAAGGGATGCGATCTCCAAGATGAAGCTCTCATGGGACGATGCATGGTCGGGCCAATCATAATAAATACAGACTTAAAAGACAAGACACAAGGTTTGGGATGCCTAATACACGACCTCATGTGATTTTTTACAAGGCTTTGAATTGTGACCTTGGGATTACAATGGCGATGAATGATATGCTTGAAAAATCTATGTACCCCCACTAATAGAGGGTTAAGAAGTCCCATTGACTTACTTTTGTGGTCATTCATTGGACATTAATAAAATTATCTTATATTATCTTATCTAACCTCCATCATTGAGACTGAGAGCAAGTTCTTTTTCAATCTTGGAACATACAACACATCCTTGGCTTCCAACAATCCTCTTAACTGAATTTGGAACAAGATAGTTCCCTCTTCCTTCACTCCACACTTGGCATCATCACCAAGCTCCACATGAATCCTCGAGTCTTTCTTTGTTAGACTACTAAACAATTCTCATGCTTTTGTTATATGATATGATGCACCATTGTCCAAGTACCACACATTCCTAGTAATGGTATTGGTAGAAAGACAAGAGACTAATGAGAAGTATGCAAACATTGTTGCGACCTCACCTAGTTGAACCTTTGTTGATGTTTCTATCTGTTGCAAATTCCCCTTCCCCTTCTTCTTCTATGGACACTATGATGCACAATGCCCATATGAAATGTGCTAAGAAGATAAATTGTATCATTGGAAGTAATCACTTGGCAGAAATTGTGCTTATCTTAATTGCACCTAAAAATCAACATGGTATCAGAGCTTTGGTAAAGGAAAGGGCATTGAGGTCACTCTTGAAAATACCTACTTCTTCAATTTGATTGGTGCACGAGATCCTTGACCAATGGGCTCCGCTATCAAACCTGAACATGAGCTAGAAGGGGAATCAAGGCTTGGAAGATTAGAATAGATCTTATTCTCGAAGAAAATGATGTCTTGAAATATGAGAAAGGTAGAGTTTATGAGCCTCATAATAATGAGGAAAATATTCAGCACAAGATAATGGTAATCAATGCCAAAAGGATTCTCATTGAATCCATCAAAAACCACTTGATTCCTTTTGTTTCAAAAATGAAGACTTCAAAACAAGTTTATGATGTTGAGAAATCAATGTTCTTGTAGGTTAGGGTTGAATCCTCTTACTTGATAATTACTCGTGAGTATTTGTTGGCTTTTATTACTTTATTATGTCTTCTTCATTAAGCAATTACCAAAACATAAAATGCACAAAGATCACAAGAAACAAAGAACACAAGATGTAAGCTCCAAGACAAGGCAAAACCCCATAAGGGGGAAAACCCAAACAACTTCTCTTCTTATAGAATCAGATCAAAGTGAGACATCCAAGACCCAATACCAAGACCTCCACAAGGAACCAAGTCAGCCCTCCCTTCAGATCTCCTCCAACCAAACCGAGTCAACAAGAATCACAACTAGTCAAACCTCTTAAAGACAAAAAATTTGGACCTGCAACTTCGTAGAGTTTCCCCAACACCTTCTCAGAAACAGAATTTCGACCTGTAACTCACAAAGTAACCCCAACAACTTCGCATGTGTGGACAAAGACAAGCAAAAATTCGAATTTTTCTTCCTTCCTTGGATTTTGCTCTCTTCCTTGACCTTCACACTTCTTTTCTTCTTTCTTGTTTAGAGATCGAACTTGTGTGAGAGAGTGAGCAAATGAGGTGGAAGTCTCTTCCTTTTATAGCCATCTAGTTGGTCGAATTGGGCCTCTTCAAGGTCGACTTGACAAGGCAGGGCCGACTTGATCTTGTGGGACAAAATGACTCTTTTTTACTCAAAATAATATTTTTCCTTTTGTTACAAATTCTCCAAATGGGTCTTTGATTCATGATACTCAATAAACCCTAGAAGCATGAAGAACATGCTTTGGCTTGAAAAATAATAATAATAAATTTATTTTTCTTCTTTTTGCTTTTTCATGAGATATATATTGATACAAGTACAAATATAACTATGAAGACATAACCTAGTTACAATTTTCAACACTTCCTCTTAACTAGGAAGGTATTCATAACTACACAACGGTATACAAGCCATCATCAAGCATCAACATCATGACCAACATTGTAAATTTGCAATATAGCAAGGCCTTAACTAACAAGCTCTAACTCTCCACTAGATTAGAGCACAATGTTGGGAGGCATACATTTGGACACCAACACCACAGCCTCTCAAGGCACATACCCCATCCGGATGTTCATTGGTATGTCCTTATAGGACTATTCTTATCTTGGATTTCCAATCATCAAAGAATATCAATCCTCTTGGACTACTCTTATCTTGGATGCCCTACTTCGTCCTCAAAGAGTATCGATCCTCGAGACTCCTTCTATCTTGGATTCCCAATCCTCAAGAAATATTGGTCCATGATGCTTATCCAATCCTCCATTCTCCCTACCAATGCCTTCACTAGACTTACGGTTGTTAGTCCTGGCATAGTGCATGACACATTGATAATACGGTGTCCCTCATCACTCCCTCTCAACCAGGGAGGAGATATCAACAAGTCTATGCTTGTCTCTCAAATACTCAAACTTCTTATTAGGAAGAGACTTCGTCAATATATCAGCTACATGTTCGTCAATGAAGATGTATTGTAGCTTTACAACCCCATCCTGCACCAAGCTTCGAATATAGTGATACTTATTATTGATATGCTTTGTCCTAGCGTGAAAAACTGGCTCTTATGTCCACCTTATGCAACTCTGGTTGTCACAATGTACAATGATAAGGTCCAACGGGTCCTTCAAACAAATCTGATAGTAGCTTTCTAAGCTAAACAACTTCTCTAACAACTTCACTTGTTGCAATATATTCGGCTTCAACAATACTTAATGCAATTGAATCTTGTTTTTTGTTCATCATGAGATCATAAAATATCCCAAGCTAAAACATTTGCCAATAGTGCTCTTTCCATCCGCATCACTTCCACCCCAATCTGAATCTGTATAACCCAATAATTGTATCTCATTACCTACATATCTTAGATCGTGATGTACAATCCCGCAAAGTTATCACAAAATATGTTTAGCTTCTATCCAATGATCATGCCTTGGCTCCATCTATAATTGACTAAGAACATTTACTACAAAACATATGTCAAGTCAGGTGTTCACAAGGTACATCAAGGAGCCAGTCAATTGTCGGTTGGGTGTTGGATCAACAAGGCTTGAATCTCAAGTCTTTAACTTCTTCAAATTAGTGATCATTGGAGTTGTCATCGGTTTATGGTCCATCATACCAAACTTCTGCAAAACCTCGAACACATATTTCCCTTGACCAAGATAGATCTCACCAGGTTCCTGCCATACTTCTAGTCCCAAGTAGTAATGCATTAGCCCAAGGTCCTTCATATCAAATTTGACTGCTAACCATAGTATTAAAAACAGGAACCGGTGACCGGACCAGTGGACCTAATGAACTGGTAACCAGACCAGAACCGGTCTAACCGGTACTGGTCAGGTCTAAGCGAACCAGTTTTTAAAAAAATACATTAAATAATTATTTTTTAATAAAAAAAAAAACTATTTTTAAGATTTGCAACCATGATTCCAAGCCAATAGAGACAAAATATGCAAAGTTTGCTAATTTATATACCATGTAAAGGTGAATATATCAAAATGGCACCGAGTGCAATACATATCATCGAAAGATACATAAGCAATGAGGCTCCAAATCGCCCATAAAGTCCAAAAACAATGCTACAAGCTATGAGGCCATTGGCCTAATACAAGACTACAAGTCTAGAGTCTAGACTCTACAGTGCAGTATGTACACATGAATCATGATAAATTAGTGTACACATGAATCATGATAATTTATTCAAGGATTTTGCATATGGTGTGGAATAATGATTCATCCACCAATGGGAGCTTTTTCATGGAAGGCAAGTTGAAGGATTGAAGAATCAAAATCAAAGAAGGAAGTCTACAACAACAAAGGTTTTGGATCCTATAAAAGGACCACAGAGATCCTCATCTACAAAGCAAGAAATTCTTTAAAAGTTGAAAATTATATGAAAGAAGGCAATAATGGATTCAAACCCCTAGTCACACAACACCGGATCACAGTATACAAAGTAAGGATTTGATTAGAAGAAATTTCAGTCAAAGAAAACCTAATTAATACAACATCTTGCATATAAGACCTCTTGTTGTTAAGACAATCACTGTATTATAGAACCATCTAAAATTCTCAATTGTATCATCAATTCATTGTCATCTCAAGGTATTGCCATCAAAACTTCAAGAAGGGTTTCTCATTTGAAAAAGGAGCATCAACACATCTTCTTCAACCTCCATCAAAGTGACAAAGGTGAACCGACAGCATGTTAGCAGCTGATCGACCGGTTAAGGACAAAACCGGCCGGTTTATCCATAAACCGGTTGGTTTTGTCCTTAACCGGCTGGTCAGCACTGGTTTGACTGGAATTTTATGCCAATGAGGGGGTTCAACCAAGTTTTTTGACCGGCCAGGGGGCTGACCAACCGGTTTGACCGGTTTCCGGTTTGACCTGGCCGGTTTTTAATACTATGCTGCTAACTACTTCTTGCATTCTTGAATACGACGCTCCACACCTGTAATTAGTAAGTCATCCACATAGCGTAGTATAATCAAAGGTTCATTCTTTACCACCTTGATATAGAGATTAGGATCTCCAAAACTCTTAACAAAACCAAGTCTTAGTAGATATGCATTCATCCTGGCATACCAAGCTCTAGGTGCTTGCTTCAAGCCATATAGAGCCTTCTTCAATCTGCAGATGTGTGTCTCCTTATCATGGACTATGAATCCTTGAGGCTGCTCAATGTAAGCTTCTTCAGCAATTGTTCCATTAAGAAAAGTTGTCTTTACATCGATTTGATGAATGTTCCATCTCATAGTAGCAGCCAGAGAGATAAGTGATCTAATGGTTGTATAACTAGCTATTGGAGCAAAAGTTTCTTCATAATCGATTACTTCCTTTTGAAAAAATCCTCTTGCCACAAGCCTTGCCTTATATTGGTCAATGCTTCCATCAATTACATGTTTGATCTTGTATACCCAATTGGAAGTGACAATGGATTTGCCTCTAGGTCTAGGAACAATCTCCCAAACATCATTCATCATTATAGACTAGTATTCTTCTTGCATTGCATTCTTCCATTCTTGATGTTCAACTGCCTTCTCATGAGTGGTAGGTTCTACTTCAATAAGTTTAGTCATGTAAGTTTCATAACTTGAATATCTCTTAGCCTTCTTACTCTCTTTGAAAGTTCCCTTTGTTGTTGCATGTCCTTCGACTTCTTGTAGAGTTGTCCTTAACCAAGCTGGCATTTTTCGAGTTTCTGGAAGGATGACTTGTTGCACGGGTTCACTTGGTCCTTCAAATTCTTCATGATTGGTTGTAGGTTCTTGATTATTGTCATGCCCTAAGATTTCTTCAAAGATGGGTTCTTCTTCCTCATCAAAATCAATGGGGAGCTCTTTGGACTTCTTGCAATATTCTCATCAAAGATGGCATCTTTGCTTACTTCAATACGGTGATTTTCCTTAATATAGACTTTATAAGCTTTTGATGAAATGATATACCCAACAAAGATGCCTCCTATACCAGTAGGGTCCAACTTTTTCCTTTTTTCCTTGGGAATGCGAATGTATACAAGACATCCAAATATTCAGAGATGATCAACACTTGGTTTCTTTCCTGTGAATGCTTCTTTCGAGGTCATGTCATTAAGAATTCTATCAGGACTTTGATTTTGTATATATATTGTTTTTACAGATGCTTCTCCCCATGAGAACTTGGGAAGGTCTTGGTCATGTAGCATGGCTCTAACACATTATTCAATTGATCGGTTCTTCCTTTTCAACCAAACCATTATGTTGAGGGTTGTAAGGAATTATTAGCTCCCTCTTAATTCCTACTTGCAAAAGGATACAAGTTCTCTAAAAGCATATTCTCCACCATTATCAGATCTTAGGGTTTTTATCCTCCTTTCTTACAAATTTTCCACTTTTGCCTTGAACTCTCGAAATTTCTCAAATACTTCATCTTTAAACTTGAGGAGGTATATCCAAGTCTTTCTAGAGTGATCATCAATGAATGTTACATAGTATTGATGACCACCGATAGATTTCTCTGCCATTTGTCCAAAAACATCGGAATGTATGAGATTCAAAATTTCCTTGGATCTTGTATCACTGCTTGCAAAAGTCTTCTTCACATTCTTGCCAAGAGCACATCCCTTACAGACTCCTTCATGCTCTTCTTTTAGTTCGGGGATACCAGTAACCATATGATTCAATGATGACAATATCTTATAATGAAGGTGACCATACCTTCTATGCTATACTTCACAAGGGTTAATAGCTAAATGCACTAGAGCCTTAGGAAGAGGTTTTAGAAGTTTATACAGCCTCCCCTCATGAATCCCAATTGCATTAGCATTTCCAATACTAGATCCCTTACCCCATACAATAACTTTTCCATTAATGAATGCAACCCTATCACCTTTATATTCTAAGCAAGAAATGGAGAGCAAGTTATTTTTCAAACATGGAGCATAGAGTATATTGTTGAGATGAATGTTTCCACTGGTTTCCAGCTCCAAAGAAGTAGATCCAATTCCTTTGACTATGTAGCTTGTTTTGTCTCCAAATTCAACTGAATGAGAAGAGATTCCTTTTGATAAAGCTTGGATTTTTCCACATTCCTCTGTCATATGCCTTGAGCTCCACTGTCGACTACCCATATACTATCATTGTCAAAAGTACCTGTAAGAGCGGAAAAGAGACTTCCATCCATGAAATCTTTAGATAGCTTGGAGATGAAGTTGATGATGCAACCTTTGATAGTTTCAAGGAGACTCCTAAGAGTCGTGAGGCCTTTCTTCATATTGCTTGACATTAGAGAGGGAGAAAAAGAGCAGATAATTGCTTCAAGAGTGTCTTCCAACAAGAGTGCCAACAAGGATGTCATCTTCCGACTTACTTCCTTCACCTTAGCTCTGATACCATGTTGAGAAATCAATCTTCTTGTAGATTAGGGTTGATTCCTCTTACTTGATAATTACTTATGAGTATTTGTTGGCTTTTATTACTTTATCATGTCTTCTTCATCAAGCAATTACCAAAACATAAAATGCATGAAGATCACAAGAAACAAAGAACACAAGATGTAGGCTCTAAGCTAAGGCAAAACCCCACAAGGGGGAAAACCCAAACAACTTCTCTTCTTATAAAATAAGATCATAATGAGACATCCAAGACCCAAGATGAAGACCTCCACAAGGAACCAAGTCAGCCCTCCTTTAGATCTCCTCCAACTAAACCAAGTCAACAAGAATCACAGCTGGTCAAACCTCTTCAAAATATAAATTTTGGACCTGCAACTTTGCAGAGTTGCCCCAGTACTTTTGCAGAGTTGCCCCAATACTTTTACAGAGTTACCCCAACACCTTCGCAGAACAGAGTCTTCGTAGCACCTTTGCACATAATTTTGGCATATAACTGGTAGAGTAACTCTAGCAACTTCGCACATGTGGACAATGACAAACAAAAATTCGAATTTTTCTTCCTTCCTTGGTCTTCACACTTCTTTTCTTCTTTCTTGTTTAGAGATCGAACTTGTGCATGAGAGCGAACAAATGAGGTCGAAGTCTCTTCCTTTTATAGCCATCTACGGGGTCAAATTGGGCTTCTTCAAGACCGACTTGACAAGGCAGGGCCGACTTGGTCTTATGGGACAAAATGACTCTTTTTGACTCAAAATACTATTTTTCCTTTTGTTAAAATTGTCCAAATGGGACTTTAACACATGATAAAATTTCTTCTTGACTCAATAAACCCTGGAAGCATGAAGAACACGCTTTGACTAGAAAAATAAGAACAATAATATATATATATATTTTTTTCATGAGATATATATTGATACAAGTACAAAGATAATTATGAAGATCAAACCTAGTTACAATATTCAACATATGTTACCCTAGTAGGGTTATATATATTTAACAATGTTGAGCGAAAAAACAAACCTTAAGAAATAAGCTATGGGATATTCGAATGCATGGATCATATTCTGTGACCTCCTACTTCATGAAGATCTCCCAATTGAGAGATCAACTCAAGGCCATTGGAGAAGTTATTCATAATTCAGAACTTGTGACTATAACTCTAAATGGTTTACCAAAATCATGGGATTCTTTTGCTTCTAGCATCCTTAGAACAACATTTGATCAATTGTGGATCTCTTGTATTCAAGAGGAGTCTAGGTTGTTGTCAAAAAGAAGAATTAAAAGACCTCAGAATGATGAGTTTCAAAGAAAGTTAATTCCAAAAGAAAAATTAAAACAGTCTTGCTCTCAAGAAGAACGATATTCAATGTTACCTTTTCCAAATGTTTGGTCACTATAATGACAAGTGTCTTGAAAGAGAGAAAAATAGAAAAAGGAAAGGCAAGCAGATTACTTCAACAATGGATAGTAATCCACAATAGAAGAAGTCTAAGTATGATAGAATATATAATGATGAAAACGATGATATGCTTGAGTAGGCATGGAGCTTGAAGGAGCTGAGAACATAACACTCATGTTCAAGATGAATCCTTAATCATATAAACAAGTGATGCTTTGAAAATGATGAAGAAGAAAAAGCTGATTATTTTTAAAAATTAATGTACATTGAAGTGACTGTTAGGGCATACTGATGATTTGAATTTAAAAGAATTCATGTTTCATTTTATCAAGCTAATCATGCATAGGGACAAAATTTCAAGATCCAAGCTCCTCATCAATTTTGGAAACTAATTTTTTCTTGCAAAATTGAGTCGCCTAAAGTTGTCCATATAAGGGGCAAAATTATTCTTGTTGGTAGAAATTTTTTAAGGAGGACAAAGAGCAATCGCCTTTGTACTTGTGGACTAAAGAAGTTGCTCATGTCACTTGAAGATTACTCATGTATTGGTTGTTCATTTATTTGATTATTGGATGCTCATGTGTGGAAGTTGGCTCATTTGTCCTCTTATAATATACCATACAAGTCTATGGAATATCTTTTCCTCCCTCAAAGGATCTTACTTTCATAAAATATTAAAGATTTGTATCTATGAATCGACCTGCTCCTTTGTTAGTTAAAGGATATTGTTTCCTTACAATAATATATAGTATAAGCCTTTCATTAATCCTAATATACTTGCCTCAATTGATATTGGATGGAACATTCTAGATTGATTGATTGACTTCAACAAGAAAAAATTACACATGACGGATTTGACGTGTTTTTTGGATTATGGATAAGGCCTAAAGAAAGAATAAAGCTTGCCTAAAAGAATGGATCAAGTATGTACCATCCCTTTATATCGAGATAGTATGAAGTATTGAAGTTCGAACTTGTTCGAGATATCTTTGCTTGGTCTTTCATGATTACAAATTGAGAGTATTTGGTAGTCATAGGGTTTGTAAACCCTAGTAATCCAAACGGGCCTTGGATAAGAAATCCCCATAATAAAATTCAACAAGCTTAATGTGTTCACTGAAAGACAAAACCCTAGCTCATGCAAGAAGGAAAGTAATTGATAATGAAGACAAGGATGATAAGTTTGCAGATGGATGATGGCAAGGATCAAGTAGTTGTCAAATTCCCCTCAAACCTCAAAAGATAAGTACTTTATATATCTTCCTTTATTGTTGTTTTTTATTATTAAGCCTCTAGTCTTTGTGTCTTTTTTTGGGTTGTAATCGTTCTTCCATGGCCTCCTAGCAAGGATTGCAAGTACATTGTTAAGGATGTGAGGGCTCTGGTAACAGATTGAAGTGTTGAAAGAACAAAACAAAATTTGTGGCAAGAGGATTCTCCCGGGATTAGTGATTTGTGAAATTGTACTTGCATCTAGAATCACACCTAATGACCGAAAGAGATCCTAATTCAGAGGGAGCAGGTAGGCCCGTAAGTTTGAAGGATGTCATTGTGCCAAGTTCTGCAGAAAATCGATGATGATTTCAAAGTGAATTTACAAGACCAAGCATTTGGTAAATGACAACACAAAGTGAGGATTCTCCTTGGAAGAGGGAGAGGACTATGAGGAGACATTTTCTCCAGTTGTCACGTACACTTCTTTATAAATGATTATTTCTAACACTTCTATTATGGATTGGAAACTATATCAGGTAAATGTGGAAACCACTTTCCTCAATGGAGTGATTGAGGAGGAAGTGCACATAGAACAACCTCAAGGGTTTGAGGTTCACTAGAAGGAGACTCATGTTTTCAAATTGAAGAAATCTTTGTACAGGCTCAAGCAAGCACCTTAGCCTTGCTACTCTTAAATTGATGGATATTTTATGAGTCTAGGTTTTACTAAAAATGATGCTGATAAAAACCTATACTTCAGAATCGTTAGAGATGAGCATGTGATTTTTCTACTATATGTTTTGTTTTTGACAAGAGCAGAGGACCTCATTGTCCAGTGTAAGAGGGAGTTGATTTTTGAATTCAAAATGAAGGATCTTGGTTTAATGCATTATTACTTGGGATTCGAAGTGTGGCAAAAACTAGGTGAAATTTTCCTTGGTCAAGGAAAGCATATTGCTAAAATCCTTCAGAGATTTGGGACGATGGACTACAAGTCCATGGATACTCTCGTGGTGACTAATTTGAAGAATTTGTGATATTTTCTATGTAGTGAACACTCTGAGTCAGTTCTTGGTGGAACCTAGGCATGTACATTGGACTGAAGTGAAACATATATTTGTTGAAAAATGTGTAACTAGGTTCGATCTTAATAAATATGAAATGTACTTTTGATTCTTGCATATTGTAAAATGAAGGAAAATTATTATTATTATTTTTGGAGCATGGGTTTCATGCTCAAGGTCTTTTATTTTATAGATCAAGCACCCATTGAGTGCTTCTATGGTTTGTCCTAGGTCAAGAAGTCAAAAGAGTCATTGTCATAAGTTGAATACCCCATTGGGCACATTGTAACTTGTAAAGAAAATTATTTGTGTCCTTAAAGAGTAAAAATACCCTTCAACACCAAGTGGGTCTGGTAGTTGGCAATTCGGCCTAATTTGAGGAGTTACGTCCACCTTAAGAAGCCTATATAAAGGAGGAAACTCAACCTCCTTGGATCACACACATCACTCACTCATCCAAGCGAAGGAGGAAGAAGAAGAAGGCAACGAAGAAGGAAGAGGTCGAAGAAAACTTGTCTTTGGGCTATTTCTCTCTCACACGTGCGAAGGAAGGCTAGGGTTTTTCTTCTGCAGGTTCGATCTTGAATATTGAAGGGAAAGAAGATCACAAGAAGTCGTCCTCAAGCTCCAGAAGGAAGAGAAGAGCCAAGAAAAGGTCTAAGGAAGCATTGGAAGGCCAAAATAAGCTCACACATGTGGCAATAGCTGCTGGAGAGAGGGCCAAAATTTCAAACCTGCAGTAGAGGTCGAAATTCTATAGCTGGAAGTCAAAGTTGTGCTACTAGAAGAGATTTGACTGGGTTTGACTTGGACAAAGGAAGCACATCATTCGAAAGGGATGGACTTAGGCTTGGAGGGTATCGGTCTTGGTCTGAAAGGTCTTGGAATTCATCAATTGAAGAATCTATAAGGAGAGAAGAGATTGCAGGTTTTCCTTTCAAGAGGAGAGGTTTTGGCCCTGGCATGCAACCTATATTCTGTGTTCTTGTTCTTCTTGTTTGGGTAGTTGTTTGATGATATACAAACATAATAATAAGTAAAGAAGCTAATAAGTAAGAAAAGTAAAAATAAATCACAAGCAGTTATCAAAGAAAAGAAAAGTCACTCTAATCTTTGCCCTAATAGATTTCTCAACAATATTGAGATATCTACGTGGCACTATTGGTTATGGACTAAGATATGTATCACATGGTGAACTACAGTTGCATGGATTCACTATCTTAGATTGGGCTGGAAGTACTAAAGATAGAAAGAGCACTTCAGGATGTTGTTTCAGTTTGGGCTCCCCTGTAATATCTTGGATGAGAAGGAAGCAAACGTCTGTTGCACTTAATATTGTTGAAGTTGAATATATTTCTACTTGTTTAGCGAGTTGTGAAGCAGTGTGGCTTTGAAATTTACTTGCAGGATTGTTTGATCTTATGTTGGAACCAACTGTGATATATTGTGACAATCAAAGTTCGATCAAGCTTTCAAGCTTTTTGAGAACCTATTTTTCCATGACAGGTTGAAGCACATTGAGATCAAGTACCGCTACATCTGGAGCATTATTCAAAAAGGAGTGGTAAGGCTCCAACACATCTCAATTGATGAGCAGGTTGTTGATATTATTACAAAGCCTTTGCCCCGAATAAAGTTCATTTACTTCAGGGATAGGCTTGGAGTGGTTGAAAATCCCTCCCTTGGTGAAAGGGAATGTTGATGTTATAGCATCTATGGGCCTGGATTTCTCCCTTAGGTCATGGGGTTTGATAGGGAAACCATTGTTTATGGTTGGGGAGATTGGCTCTATAAGCATCAAAGCCTAGATTGCTCCCTTGGTTATGGTGTTTGACCTAGAAGCCATGGAATTTGGCTAGGGATATTGGCTCAGTAAGCATAAAACCCTGGATTGCTCCTTTGGTCATGGGGTTTGACCTAGAAGCCATGGAGTTTGGCTGGGGAGATTGGCTCAGTAAGCATCAACGCCTAGATTTCTCCCCCTGTCATGGATTTTTAACCATATTGTCACGGGGTTTGGCTAGCGGGTTGAGCTTGTGCCTCATAGCATCGGGTAGGTATTTACCATTCATAACATGTGACGACATGTGGGAATGGTAAATAGGCCTCGGGTTCACCTTGGGTCAAGTGGGGTCCTTGACATGCCTCCAAGTGATGACTTGTTGAGTTGGTGACCCTAGGACTAGTGGGTGACTAGTTCCTCTCGGACGTTGATGTGGGGATGCTTTCAACCTTTCAACCTTTCAATCTTTCAAATATTTTCTTGGAATGGATAAATTATATTCATCATAGTACATCTATGGAAGTCAAGGATAAATACCTCACTGGATAAGAGTGTTGAAATATAGTAGCTACGGTCGGTATTTAAGTCAACAAAGTCACAAGGAATTAAATGGATATTTTATTCTTCATGTAGGCTCCAAACTGGATAGGTCAGCCCCACCAAGAGAAGGGGTTTGACCCTTGGTCAAAACCCACTTGAGAAGACACATATAAATTGACAAAGAGACCTCCTCATTTGGGATCATCAACTCGACTTCTCTCAAGCAAATCTAATCTTCTATTCACACGTGTGAAGGAGGAATAAACATTGACTAGCAAACCCTGACTTTGACCAATGAGCTTTTACCAACATTGACTTTGAATTTATGGGCTGCTTTGACCGAATATTTGACTGGTTATTGGAACAAATCTCTTGGGATATTTGATTAAATAATTGACAGAATTTTTGGGCTAAGAATTGGACATTGACTGAATTGTTTGACCAGCATTGACCGCAAGTCAATTGTAGAAGTTTCATTGAATTTTTCTAAGGAGTTGCAGGGCCAAAATTGTAATATTCCAAATTGAAAACTTACAGCAAATAACAAAAACATGTACAAGGAACAACAACCATAAACAAATATCGCACATGTGTATCAAAACACCAAGAAAATAAAGCAAAACAACTAAACCATTTTATTAATCTTGAGAATGATGAGTACAATGAATTAGGAAAATGGAATCTAGGCTTTCTATTGCAAGCTATGCAAAACCCAGGTGAGACAATTCTGATCTGAAAGAAATACTAGCCAAAATTGGTACTGCACACTACCCAGGAAATTACTAATGTTTTTGCTCTAAAGAATGCCTAGATCACCCAGAAATTGCAACCACGGGCTCCACTCCTCATACTCAAAAATACCCAAAAAGGGTTTGGCTCAACTCCAAGCCAAAACTGAACCCACAAAGTGAAGCAAATTTGTCAAATAAACAACAATACGCCCTTATATAAGAATGAGGATTTTAGGCCCAAATATCACCCAGAAAATTCTGTAAAATTAGCCAGAGACTCCTCTCAATAAACCCACAAACACCCAAAAAGGGTTTGGGTTGAATCCACCAAACCCTGGTGACCCCCAACAAGTGTGAATTGCCCAATCTGGCTAGAAAACGCCCCACAATTTTGATACTACTAAATTACGTCCAAATCTACCATGGGAAATTTCTCCCAGCTCCGGCTAAATTCTCCACTGAGAAATACCTCATATCTCCAACCCTTATCTCTCCCGACTCCACTTCTCTAAACCCCTGCGCAACACTTGGTCAATAACTTTTGCGCCCTTGCCAAAATATAGAAAAATTGACCCAGGTAATAGCCTCCAATCCAACTCGGCAAATCGTTGTCCAAACTACGGTCTAACAATAAGAAAACTTCCTGCAAAATCTCAGAGCCTCTAGCCCACGCTTTCTCCCACAATGTGCTCTACAAAATACCTTTGCACCCAGGAAAAACACACTATTGAATAAACTCCTGCAATGATGTCTAATGGAAGCTCTGACTTGAGCTCCCCAAATTGCCTCACTAGGGAGACACTCGAAGTTCTACGAAATGAGGGTGGAATTCCACTTGGAATACCTGGTGCTAAACAACACTTTGGCCCTTGTGCTAAACAGCTCCAAGAGAAGATGAAATATAAAGTGTAATAGCCAAAAGATAATCCACAAAATGAGTCCATCTTCCATTTATAATTTCTCCTCATGCCTCTAGACTCCCTTTTAAATATTATTTTATTAGTGGGGACCATTTTCCACTAAGTTACTTTTGTCGCCATTTAATAAAAATAATTTGTTGTTATTCTCCAATAAAATAATACTAGCCACCTTTCTCCAATAATATTTGCCCCTTTTTAATTAATAATACTAAAATTGGGCAAAATTCCTTAGTTACTCCCATGCTCACAAAATTGGGAATATTACAGTCCTCCCCGCCAAAAATTGCTTGTCCTCAACCAATGCTCGAATAAGCTCTCCCTCTCTCTGCTGACCCAAATTGCCACTGCAAACAATACCGGGGTCCCAAATGTGCCACTGAATCACCCTGAATCCGTGCACCATCCTATCATAAATGAATCCCTTGATACCAGGGTCCCATGCTAATCTTAAAAGGATGCCACCATGTCGACGTTGCGCCACTGTGATTACATTTGATTACCCATCATGCGCATACCATATCCTCCTCTTCTGGAACCCGATGGTGAAATATTGATAAAGGTCAAATACATCCTGCCCAGGTATCTCCATGATACCAAAGCCTACCCATCCAAAGCTAACCCCAAACTTGTGCAGCAACAGGGAAATGCCACCTCACGATATGATAAAGGCCTCTATGAACCCCCATGTATCAACCTAAGAGTGAACTAGATCACCCTTTGCCATGACTCCGCTCATCATGAGACAAAGTGATTTATCAACCAACTAAATCCCTGGATCCCATAGCGAGACATGTTGTGGCATAACTCTGACAACTGTTGGAATCCATCCGTGCCTCGTCTCTAGTCCCTACATGTAATGAATATATAGGCTCCATATATCATGAACTAATATGATGCATGCTAAATTTCCATGTTCCTGCCACTGCGTAGTACTGATGACCGCTGGAAATCACATGTGCCAAATTGCTACCCCCTGAATGCAACCAATAGATGGGTATATGATACTCGCAATCGACCTAGTGTATGTGGATCCATCCTGCTCTTTCCAACCATCACCACTAAGTCTGCCATTCGCCCTCTCGATAATGTGTAAATACCAATGTTGCGAACATCAGCATCGGGATAAAATCGGCAAGGGTCCGGAAAACCAAAAAATTGTAAAAATAGGGAAAATATCGGTAAAAATCGGCAAACATCGACAAATTATAGATACCATCAAAATATAGGTAAAAATCAACAAACATCGACTAGGCCAAAAAATCATAATTTTGAGATAAAATCGAGGTGTTATCGAGATGTTCGCAACACTGGTCAATACAATGTCTGAAGCACAGACACCCACTGGAAAACTGCCCCAGTCATACATGGTATCCTCTGCTCATGCAGGATCTCGACATGCCTTGTGGAAAGAGTGGCACATGTCTCCCCTGTGACCAGCTCCCTAGGTGTAGGCTCAGTGATGAACAATATGCCACCCCTGTAGAAGATCACCTCATCCCCCAGTCTGTGGTTGTCAACTCGTGCACTGACATTGCTCCTCCACTGGAGAATATCTATCGTGCCCTTGAGGCAATGAATCTCATAGCATCGTCTCAAGCAAATCCCCAAAGTCCTAATATCCACACTGTGGGTCTAGATCGAACACAACAAGGCTCCCCTCAACTGCACGTGTTGCCAACGAGTGGAAGATGTGTGGGTTCCGATGGGCATGATCATGAACTCGTGTGGACACTCCTGGCCCGTCTCGTGATCGATCCGCTCGCCCAATCTGGGTATGTCCATCCTAATGGCATGCCTGACATCCTCGTCAAGGAATCTCCCTGCTAATAGCACTTCCTCAATCCCTGCACACTAATACATATAACCATGTATCCTCTTGTCCCATGGCATACAATTGCACCAAGCCGCACATCTTTGTGTATTGCCGAACCTTGCTACATGTTGTTGCATCATCCCGAATCAACTGGTATCCCTCATGTATCAATGTGTCTGTCACTCTATGAGGTAGCGCATTGTGATGTGAACCGCTCCTACACCACAGTGCAACCTTGTACACCACTACGCACCAATTCACACCTTCATGCTCCTCTACATATTGCTACGCATTGTTGCATACCCCTATACACACTTGGATATCAAGTTCTAAGACTGAGTCCATAGGCATCATCTTGCATCCTAATAGGGTCACAAACTCCACTATCACACCTCCATAACCTCGGATGAGTGGACCTCCCCTCCTGATCCTCTTGGAGAGATCTGACAGGAAATCCTCCCTAAGTGCCAATGGCGGTGTCACTAAGGTGTTGTTACTTTGTGACCTCTCCGCCCCACATATCCGCAAAAAATCCTCATCCCCATACAACGCTCAGTCTAGTGGCCGACCTATGCGACCTCCTCCCATCAACCCCTGTCGAAATGTGTTGATCCTCCTATGACACCATGTTCGGCCAACCTGCCATGTCAACTCGCAAAATCCGCTTGCTCCCCTGTCAATTAATCCTGTTAGTAGGGTTGTCCAGAACTCTAATGGAAATATGAAAGTGTGTATGTGCTCAGGCACTGGATCCATCACAAATATGCTACTATCACCAACCAAATCCCTGATGTGATGGGGGATCCCACCTGAATCATAGTAATAGTCTGGCCCTGGAGCTCCTCTGGTAACCCACGACCCTTGGAAAACTATGGTCAGGGATATATCCCGACACATAACACACTCCACCGGGTACCAACTAAGAATCTCTCACCATCCAACCCCAAGAGAGGAATTGAATGCAAAAACTCCCGTACACAAACCAAGCCCTCCATCTTGTGAATCTTGTGAATGTTGCACCCTACGCAACTCATGTCGCCTCATCTCACCATCTTGGTCAACACATAAAATATGTCGAAATGACTTTGCCTCTCCATCTCCAATGTGCAGAGGCAACTTACTAGTGCTACAAGCCCCATCTATGTATGTCTAAAGAGGGTTGCTCCGACGCTCCAATGTGTACTCTAGTTGTACCATTAAGGAATCCAATTGTTCCCCAACGCGAGTCAGTTTGGTTGCTAACTCAACACAACTCGCTCTCATGCCCTCCTGCTCCTCATTTTGTTGCAGAATGGCCTCTTCTACTGTCATGGCCTTCTTTTTCAATACTAGAAGGCTAGCCTGGAACTAATGAAACTGTTGTGGGCGGCTATCATCTGTAAACTCGATCATAGCTCTGGACCCCTTTGTGTCTTTTGGCACCTTGTCAATGACAGATATGTCTCCAAGCACCTCATCAATCTGTTGTGGGTGGTCATCGTCTGAAAACTCAGTCATAGCATTGGGTACCTCATCAATTGTGGGCACCTCATCCATGGGTGGCACCTCCTCAAAAAATGGCCCTCTAAGTGTATGCTCTACTCTCTCCATTAAGGTGTCAACCGAGGCTAGCAAGGGGATCTCCAACAAGGGTGACTCCCACATCTCACTGGGTATATCTACATGCTCCTCACACTCCTGCGTGTCCTCTACCTCATGCTCAACTTCCTCCTCAGGCTTCAGTATCTAAAGCTAGGTCTCCACCAACAGAAGCGCCTCGTGTTCTCACCCTCTAACTGCCCCTGTCCTGTCCACTCCTTTTGAGGAGGTTCGGTGCCTTGATACTGTCGAATTTCCCCACATGGTGTGAATGGCTGCACCTCCATGGCTTGAGCACTTCTAGTGTCCTACTGCAAAGACAAGGATGGATCTAGTTTGTCAACTTCCTCAACTGGGCCAACCTCTCATCGTTACAGTGGATTCCATCCCAAAATTCCTGCACACTAAATCTTCCTTGAGCCATGGGTTTGTCTATGGTTTCACCCGTCACTGTGCACACATGCCCAACGCCTTCATGATCTTGCTAGCTTCCCCACAGTTGGCCAAGATAATGCTCCTATACCACTGTAATATTCCAAATTGAAAATTTATAGCAAATAACAGAAACATGTACAAGGAACAACAACCATAAACAGATACCACACATGCATATCAAAACACCAAGAAAATAAAGCAAAACAAATGAGCCATTTTATTAATCTCGAGAACGATAGGTACAATGAGTAAGGAAAATGGAACCTGGGCTTGTTAATGCAAGCTATGCAAAAGCAAGGTGAGACAACTCTGATCTGGAGGAAATACTGGCCAAAACTGGTACTACACACTACCCAAGAAATTATTGATGTTGTTGCTAGAATGGGACTCAATATTTTGCTCTGAAGAGTGCCTGGATCACCCTGAAATTGCAGCCACGGGCTCCACTCCTCATACCCAAAAATATCCAGAAAGAGTTTGGCCCAACTCCAAACCAAAACTAAATCCACAAAGTGATGCAAATTTACCAGCTAATCAACAATACGCCTTGCTATAAGAATGAAGATTTCAGTCTCAAATATCGCCCAGAAAATTCTATAAAATTAGTTGAAGACTCCTCTCAATAAACCCACAGAAACCCAGAACGGGTTTGGGTTGAATCCACCAACCCCTGATGTGTTGAGAATTAGGTAGAGCTAGGTTTAATTCAAATTCTCTTCTTGATAATTACTTGTGAGCTTACTTCTTTTACTTATGTCTTCTCTTCTTAGCTTATTATGTCTTTCATCAAGTCAATTACCAAAACACAAGAGACACAAATTTAGGCTCTTCGAGCCAGGGCCAAAACCTCTCCCTCTTGGAGAGGGAAACCAACAAGAAATTCTTCTTATAGACTTTCAGATGACAAGTACCATGACTATGACACAGACCCTTGACCCTTGTATGCCTCCAAGATCTTGTCACGGCTTCTTACTTGACTCCTTAAGATGATCCTTCTTCTCTACACCGTCCTGCACCAGAACTGGATAACTTAGTTTATCAACTGAACGATCCTTCTTCTCTTCTTGACTCTAGGAAATCTCGGTTCCTTCTTCCTTCTTGACTCTAGGAACTATTCTTCTTCCTTCTTGTTGTTCGTATACTCTGTTACTATGGCTGCCTTTCCAACCTGTGATATATCTTTTATATTCCAAGACAGAGATATATTATAAACAATGATCTGAAGGTGATTCCTTCTCTTCACTATGTGACAGAGATCCAAGTACAGATTCCTTACCTTGTTGTGTTATCTATCGTATCAGAGTTATCCTTTTATACTTCACACTCTGTCTTCTTATCTTCGCATGATGCAACAGTTCAGACACAGAGATATCCGAAATTGTATATATATTGAAGCCCACACGGCAATATACTATCCACACAATTCTGCTCTTGAATTAATACAGCAAATATCAGTGGTTATACTAGGCTTTTTCCTGAGGTTCTTATCCGCACTGTTTCTTCTAGATGTCCGAAGCTTGTCTCCAAATGAGACGCAGACATGTCCTTATATATACTAGACATACCTCCTTTTAGGCCGACATGAAGGCCTACTTCTGAGCCCACTTTATTTCTGACTTGGAGGAGATCTTCCAGCCGACTTGTAGAGGATATTAACGTTGATCTAAGCCACATTCTGAGCCATGTATTAAAGGCTTATATGACAAGGTCTTAAGGCATACTACTTTGACTTGACTCTTCATATACATGACTCTTAATTAGTACATTTATGACAAGATGACAAATCCCTAAAAGACATCAAGAAGAAATCTTTTGACCTATAATAAAAACCTTGCTCATGAAATCCATGAAGCAAGCATAACAAAAATACATTTTATTATCTTTGTCTTCTTCATAACAAAAATACATTTTATTATCTTTGTCTTCTTCATTACATAAATACATAATTACATAGTCAATATGAAGACAGAACCTAGTTACACTTTCCAACACTCCCTCTTAACTAGGGAGGTATTCATAATGGTACATGGTCACTTTCAATCTGAAGAATCTCATAAGAAGAATCGGATTGGTAATCACATCTGTATGGCATCATATCAACCAACATGTCCTAGTGCAAGGCCTTGATTAACAGACCCATCTCTCAACGAGACAATGGGCTACAATGCTAGCGAGACACATGACTTATAGACACCATAGTCATTGTCTCACCAAGGTACATACTCCACCCGGGTGTTCACAGAGTATGACCTTCTTGGACTATTCTTCTCTTGGGTAGCTAGCCCTCAAAGAATATTGGTCCCCGACTACTCTTATCTTGAATGACCTATCTCATTCTCAAAGAGTATCAGATGCGAGATGATTACCCAATCCTCCATTTTGTCTTCTAGGTGAAGACCAGAATGATGTGTCTATCCATTCTCTCCTCATGTCCTTTACTAAGACTTACGGTTGTTAGTCCTGGTCTAGTGCATGACACATGAATTTAGAGAGTCATATTCGTCGCTTCCTTTTAAATCAGGAACGACATACTTCAAGTTTCTTCCAAGTAAGAAACTTACCATCAGGATCCCTCTTAACCAGGGACCTGTAGTAGCAATGGTGAGACACCCAGCTGCTCATGAAGAATTCCTCCCCTCGATGTCATGGATTTCGATATTGAGGAATCTTCAACTTTTGGCTTCGTATGGCATAGATCATCTATCACTTTCATCCACGAGTCATGTCATCCACCAGAAAGTGATTCATCAGTCTTTCTCATCTGGTCCACCTTTATGCTATGATGTTTTCCTTCGAACCATCTCCCAAGAATCTTACATCCTTCCACATGATTGGCAACCCTGCATAAACTTATCCAAATAAACATATACATAAGAAATTTTAAATCAAAAGTTACCTTAATGATGATCTTTCACCACGACATCTCCCTGTAGGCATCGACATCCTCTATTCATATTGACACATCTCCTAAAGATATGTATTGTCAAGTATCTTCTTGTTTACCATACTTCTATCAGAGTCCACATATCTTCCTGGGATATCTCCTAGTCACATCTTCTTGGCTTCGGATTATAACCGCCTCTTGACATGGTTGCAGTTCGTGATCTCTTCCTTTATTTCTCCACACAGCTTCATTCGCAGGAACTCTCAGTATCCAGTTCGTGATCTCTTCCTTTATTTCATTCGTTAGTGGCAAACCTGTGCACTAGAAGAGATCCTTCTTTCTTTGCTCATGCTTCTAAAGATAGAATTCCATCACCTGCAACCATATGACATGACTTCACAACATCCAGTGACAACATATGGATATATGTACCTCATCCTTTTCCTTTTGAGTCATCCTGCAACAATTTTACTAGAATGAAGAACTTCATTCCCTTGACCTGCTTCATCAGTATGTCATCATGTTCTAATCCCTGAATTCTGCAAGATAGAATTCCCGATGAAACCTTTTGCTTTCTTTCTAGTCAGTGAATCCAGAGAGGACTCCATTACAAAAATGTCAACATCTGTTTCCATATTGATTATTGAGTGATGACCCTTGATCTTGATGACTTCCTTCCATCAATGTAGTTATCAGTGGGTTTCCAGGAGCTACTTCTTCAAGTGCTCCTTCCATGCTTCTATCCTGATGCTATTAATATACACTGCTTCCTATCATACTATTTTACAATCAACATAAATCACTTAAAGAGAAAGATTATCTCAGTGATAATAGAGATCCTTCGCTTCTTCTTTCTTACATTTATTTGCATCAGGTTCTTCCCTTTCATCTGCGACATGGGCTTCTTCCTTTTTCCTCTTGTCCTTTCTAAATTTAGGACAATCCCTTTTATAATGCCCAAAATCATTACATCCAAAGCATCGTGCTTTGTCCATATTTCTTCTTTTATTCTGAGGACCAAATTTACCGAATCTTCCTTTCTTCCTGGACGTGGCTGCAAAGGCTTGATTCCTTTCACTTAATCTTGTATCATCTTTGGCTTTCAATCTTGTTTCCACTATCTTACATAGATCCTGGAATGGTATTGCTTCTTCCTTCCCATCGATGCCTGAAGTGAAACTTCCCCATTCTTTAGGTAGAGCATTTTGTACCATAGTGAGTATTTCTCCATTAGACATTACTTCTCCCAATTTATGTAGTTGATCCCGTATTGCGAAAATCTCCCGAAGATATGGAATTATTCCTTCCTTTCTTGACATTCTCAATTTGTATAATTTTTGTCTCAGGGATATTATTTCCCCTGCAGAACCTTTCAAAATTGCTCCACCAATTTATCATATATTTCTTTTGAGGATTCTAGATTTTCTACATAGGGAATAAGATAGTCCTTTAAATAAATTCTATAAGAATCCTTTGGGCTCTTATGTCTCCCTTCATGTATTTGATATATGCTTGAATGCCTTCTTTTGAAGGTTGAATTGTAGATCCTTCGTTGTAGCCCATAACTTCATTTTCAATTAAATTCAAATATGTCCTCTTCTTCCATGCACTAAAGTTTGATGACCTAACCAATTTGTTGCTCTCTTTGCAATAAGTCATTTTAGATGAGGTCATAGATACTTGAGTAGAGTGACTTCCTCCTTCTAGCATCTTCCTTGATGAAGATGAAGTTAGGAACACCCTCTTAGATTGAATTCTCCAATGTAGATGTCTTCAAAGGTGTTGGATAATGTTGGATGGTGCTTGAATTCTCCAATGACATAAATCTTTGATGGCAAAGATTATCTCCTTGATGAGAGGATCCTTTGAATGAAATTGAAGGTCTTCTTGAAATAGCTTGAGAATCTTCCTTGCAAACTAATTTGACTTTTCAACGCAAACTTTGACCTTGACTTTGATTCTTGCTTCCTTGAGTGTCTCCTTGCTAATAGCCCTTGTCTTTAGCACCTTAGCTCTGGTTCCATCTTGAGAATTAGGTAGGGCCAGGTTTAATTCAAATTCTCTTCTTGATAATTACTTGTGAGCTTACTTCTTTTACTTATGTCTTCTCTTCTTAGCTTATTATGTCTTTCACCAAGTCAATTACCAAAACACAAGAGACACAAATTTAGGCTCTTCAAGCCAGGGCCAAAACCTCTCCCTCTTGGAGAGGAAAACCCACAAGAAATTATTCTTATATACTTTCAGATGACAAGTACCATGACTATGACACAGACCCTTGACCCTTGTCTACCTCCAAGACCTTGTCACGACCTTCTTACTTGACTCCTTAAGATGATCCTTCTTCTCTACACCGTCCTGCACCTTTCTGCACCAAAACTGGATAACTTAGTCTATCAACTGAATGATCCTTCTTCTCTTCTCGACTCTAGGAAATCTCGATTCCTTCTTCCTTCTTGACTCTAGGAACTATTCTTCTTACTTCTTGTTATTCATATACTATGTTACTACGGTTGCCTTTCCAACCTGTGATATATATTTTATATTCCAAAATAGAGATATATTCTATACAATGATCTGAAGATGATTCCTTCTCTTCGCTGTGTGACAGAGATCCGAGTAAGGATTCCTTACCTTGCTATGGTGTCTATCATATCAGAGTTATCCTTATATACTTCGCACTCTGTCTTCTTATCTTCGCATGATGCTACTGTTCAGACACAGAGATATCTGAAACTGTATATATATATATGGAAGCCCACACAACAATATACTATCCACACGATTTTTCTCTTGAATTAATACCGCAAACCTCAGTGGTTATACTTCGCTTCTTCCTGAGGTTCTTATCCGCACTGTTTCTTCTCGATGTTCGAAGTTGTGTCTCCAAATGTGTAATATTCCTTTTTTTGGTATCACCCATGACAGGGTTAGGATGGACTTCTAGAGTTGGGAGCAGACAACTCACAGGTACAGGTTGGTGTCATCAGCGGGCCTAGGGGATTTTTGGAGGAGTTTTGAGGAGTTTCTATGAGGACTGGCGACATTCGCTTGATATATTCCATCATCCGCACAATTTTCCTTTCGTTCCAGTGCATTTCGACAACTTTCGGAAAACTGAGTTATTTTTGGGCTTAACTCAATTAATTACGCTCAAGGTGGCATTCCGAGAGGAATACATGATAGAACACCTTAGTGTAATAGCTAGTTGGAACCGGGATGAGGATACCTACATGATGGGACAGTTGGACATGAGTTTTAGTGACTTGAGTGCTAATTTACTATTTCCTGCACTAAAAAGGAATATTTTAATTGGAAAATAAGAGGGAAAAGTGCTCCATGATTAAAATAATAATAAAATAAGGCTCTAGAGGGATCCAGGAGATCTATAAAAGAAGAGGAGGAGGCCATTGAGGGATATCTTGGATTTGATCATTTTCTTATGTGACAGGTTTGAGAACTTGGTTCTCTACTTCATTGGTAGCACCAGGACGAAAACCCTCGGGTGTATTGTCGAGTGTTGGATGAAAACCCAACTCTCTTTGAGGAGACTTCATTCAGGAGTTTCGCAGAGCTTCAGGGATATTGGAGTGAGGATCATTCAGATCCTCAATTTGTGCTTTGTTGTTTTTCAGTCAGATTTTGAGAATTGGAATTAGAGGAGACCCTTTCTGGGTTTTTCTGGGTTTTGGGCAAGGATCACCTTCCCAAATTCCTAGAATTTTTTGAGCAGTTTTCAGTGGGTAAATCAGAGGCTGGAGTCAAGCAACAATGTAGTCTTGGAGCAGCAACGCATTTTCTGGAGGAGCTTGCTATTGGAGCAGTTGGATTTGCTTGCACTCATCACCTGGTGCTTGTAGCTTGCCTTGTGCAAGTCCAGGTGTATTTTCTCCAACTATTTTGTACCATGACATTATCATATAACAAAATTTGGCCTGTTTGTGGAGTTGGTGTCAAAAGCTATTTTTATCATCATGGTAGGAAATCCATAAAGTGTAGTGAGCTAAGTTTGTCTATCTTGCTGTCAGTATTTACCCTCTGCTTATATGTTGTGTATTGAGTTAAAAAAAGTTGTTGTTGTAGTGGTCAATGAATGTCATGAGGGGTGAGTAGAATTGCCTTCTAGAGTACATCTGTATTTTCACATGCTGATGTGGTAGCTTTCTATTGTCATGTTCATGGTTGACTGATTTTAGCTAAACCATTGTTACTTCCATATATGTTGTTGAAAAATGGGGTTTTTAAAACACCTCATAAACCCACATAACAACACAACAGTCGATGCCTTAAACCACAATGCTTCTATGGACCAAGAACCCAAGCAGAACAACAAACCCTTCTCCAAGAAGGTACATAGTTTACCCCAATGAAGGCATCTGAGGGATTTACAGAAGGAGAGAGAAGTGGGAAATTGGCTTTATGCACTTGGGATGGACTTAAAGAGTGGAAGATCAGAAAATGACTTTCCCATGTTGGCGAAACTGGAATCCTGTCTTTCAAAGGTAGAGCAATCTGATTGGAGTTTAAATTGGGCTTTGGAGCCATCTATGATTGCATTGGTACAAGCTAGATTCTTGGAACATCCAAGCGAGAGAGTCAAGCTTATAGCTGCCACTTGTTTCAATGACATTTTGAGGATAGTAGCACGCTTTCCTCCCTACAATGATGATGTTATGAAGAGAATTTTCAGACTGATAGTAGGAACTTTTCAGGATTTGGACAACTGTGCAGGCTCTACATTTGGGAGGAAGCTTAAGGTTTTAGGAGTCATGGCCATGACCCGGACTTATGAGGTCATGTTTGATCTTGAGTGTGATGGCTTGATTCTGCAAATGTTCCAATGCTTCTTCAACATTAGAATACATCATCCCGACAGAGTCATAGCACGCATGCAGTCCATCTTGTCGTCATGTATGAGAGACTGTGATGCCATTTGCCAGGAGCTGTAGACTAAGTTGTCGAGCATTTGGAGGAGAGAGCAATTGGTCTCACCTGTTGTTTATGAGCTAGCCCAAGGGCTGGTTTGTTGAAAAGTGTAACCAGGATCAGTCTTCATATTGACTATGTAATTATGTATTTATGTAAAGAAGAAGACAAAGATAATAAAATGTATTTTTTTTATACTTGCTTCATGGGTGTCATGAGCAAGATTTTATTATAGGTCAATAGACTTCTTCTTGATGTCTATTAGGTTGTGTCTTCTAGTTATAAATATAATTAAGGGTCATAAATATGAAGAGTCTAGTCATCTAAAATGCTCCAAGACCTTGTCATGATACCGTGAAGAAATAGCTCATGAATGATGCTCAAAGATACCTTCATCAACGATGGATTAGATGCTCTCCATGTCGGCCTACATACAGTGGTGAAGTCGGCCTACATGCTGATGATTGGTCGGCCTAAAGAAAAGATATGTGCACTATATATACCTAAGAACCCGTGGCTCATTTGAACACCAAGGAATGTGGATTTCTTTGAGGTATTACAGTGGTTAATTACGGAATTGAGACCAGGAAGATTGATGATAACTCTGAGTCTATATAGCGTGATAAAGTCTGGCATAAGTGAGGGCTAAAGGACAGAAAAAGGTACAGACTTATCTGAAGTTTTTATAGTGGTTAAAGTGTGGATATCTTTGAGATAAAGTGCATAAAAAAGACAAGATCTAGTGCGGACTTCGGGATGGAATTTAGTACAGGTTTAAGGGCAGAAGAAGGTTCGTATATCATTAAGATATCACAACAAGGAGGAAGAGACTTTAGTTCAAGAAAGAAAGGAAGGTAAATATGTGATTTACTTTCCTGTTCTATAGTGCGTAAAAAGGAAGTACTACACCTCAATTGAAGAAGCTTCAGGGTCATCCAAAGTGAAAGGTTCCAAGTGATCTTGTCTAAGAGTTATCATAAAGAATTCCGTGGAAAGAAGAATGCTATGCAAGGTACAAATACATTCTAGAAGATAGACCTAGAGACAGAGCTCTCTAGTATTGGTGTAGGTCAGTGTAGGTGTAGAAAAAAAAAAAAAGCAGTTTGAAGAGCAAGAAAGAAGCAGTGACAAGGTCTTAGAGGCATTCTTAGGTCAAAGGTCTGAGTCTTGGTCATGGTACTTGTCATCTGAAAGTCTATAAGAAGAATTTCTCGTGGGTTTTCCTCTCCAAGAGGGAGAGGTTTTTCCCTGGCTTGAAGAGCCTAAATTTGTGTCACTTGTGTTTTGGTAATTGACTTGATGAAAGACTAAATAAGCTAAGAAGAGAAGACATAAGTAAATTAAGTAAGCTCACATGTAATTATCAAGAAGATAATTTGAATTAATCACTAGCCCTCCAAATTTTCAACATGGTTGAGCAAAAAATTGAGCTTTTCAGGAGACAGTTGACCAGGGAGGAGTTGCTCGAGCTTGGGGGATCAGGGAGCAAAAATGAGCTGAGGAGGAAAGGACTTTGCTCCATCTACAAAGAACTTTGGGGACCTAACCACTCATGCTTGGGAGAGGCAGATGAGGTGGCAGAGGTAGAGCAAGAGGACATTCCTTCTGTATGTTAGGAGGAGGACTCTTCTTCGGATTAGTCCATGGGGTCATATGAGGATGCTTCTAGCGAGCATGAATAATCATGTGGAGTTGATGACCGTAGGCCAAATTTATCTTCCAACATGCAGGGTGAGCAGTAAGAGGACTTGCTGAGAGATATTCAAGATGATGGGTCACTTGTGATGATTCAGCCTGAGCAGCATATGGTGGAGCATGGGTTAGTTGAGGAGGAGGCTATGCATATCATGCATGATAGTCCTTTGGGGGAGAGACAAATGGAGGCTCACATTGAGTCTGTGGTGGATGTACAGCTACCCTTAGGGTCAGCCATTGGTGAGGAACAAACGGATGTATGGGCATATAGCAGGGTGGAAATAGTTGCAAATACTTATCCTCAAGAGATATTGGAGGTTGATAGGGTAGTTCTACGGGAGGCTAGCAGACAGCGAGAGTATGAAACCCCTGAGCAAGAGAGGGAGGAGCTGCTGGAGATGGTGGAGCATCCATCTTTGGGCAGACCCACTGATGAGGTGGAGATAGATGCACATGCAATTAGCAGAGTTGCAGTACTTTCAGGGAGCAACACTCTCCAGGAGTACATCGATGGGGCTTGCAGCATATCTCACCCACTTTGGCCTTTTATAGAGAGAGGGGATTTCTTCTGCAAGCAGATCTCGTCGGCAGACGGGACAGAGCAGCATGAGTTGAGTATGGGTGGTGACAACACTCTAGACGTGTTCCGTATGCAGATGTCACTACATTGGATTCTTCTTCCAGGATAGATTGGCGGGAGATCATGTGTTGGTATCCTATTGATGGTACGATCTTCTTCGTAGGGAGCATAGCAGAGCAGGGACCCTTAGCATGACAGATGCTACAACTTCTAGTTGGCAGTGGGGCACAGGTCGATAGTTCTTCAGTATTCCATCCCAACTTCAGGGGTGTAGGGTTAGCATGGGAACAAGTCAGGAGTTGGATTCGAGAGAGGTGATGAGTTGGTATTCTATTGATAGAGTATCATTCTTAGTCTCAGGTACATTTCGGCAGGAGCACTTGGACGAGAGAGATGTTACATGTTCCATTAGGCCATGAATTGTGGACCGACAGTCCATCAGTATTTCAGTAGCACTAGCTCGACATCCGCAGATCAAGATTGACCTCAGCCTAGACCGGGGGTTGGCTTGGAGAGAGTGGCTGAGTTGGCCTTCGCTTCATGGGGTGACAGCTACAGCTAGAGACAGTGCGCAGTCTGAGCCATGGGACTTGGGCGATGATTGGCCATGGTGGCGTTGGGATCTGGGAGGATTGATTGATGATAGGTATGGTGAGAGATTAGTTTGGGATCCCGACATTGAGGGGTCTGTTTCGGGTGACTTGACAGAAGAGCATAGTAGCACCCAGGGGTTTGTATGGGATCCAGGCATTGGGTCTCAATTGCATCAGGCCAATAGGATGGCCCACATATTTGGATTGCTTGAGGGCAAGCAATCTTGGGGCGAAAGGTCTATAATATTCCTTTTTTTTGTATCACCTGTGACAGGGTTAGGATGGACTTCCAGAGTTGGGAGCAGACAGCTCACAGGTACAGGTTGGTATCATCAGCGGGCCCAGGGGCTTTTTGGAGGAGTTTTGAGGAGTTTCTATGAGGACCGGTGGCATTCGCTTGATATATTCCATCATCCACACAGTTTGCCTTTCATTCCGGTGCATTCTGACAACTTTCGGAAAACTGAGTTATTTTTGGGCTTAACTCAATTAATTATGCTCAAGGTGGCATTCCGAGAGGAATACATGATAGAACACCTTAGTGTAATAGCTCGTTGGAAGCGGGATGAGGATACCTACATGATGGGATGGTTGGACATGAGTTTCAGTGACATGAGGAAACATGGTAGCCGATTTACTCTTTCTTGCATTAAAAAAGAATATTTTAATTGGAAAATAAGAGGGAAAAGTGCTCCATGATTAAAATAATAATAAAATAAGGCTCTAGAAGGATCTGGGAGATCTATAAAAGAAGAGGAGGAGGACATTGAGGGATATCTTGGATTTGATCATTTTCTTCTATGAGAGGTTTGAGAACTTGGTTCTCTACTTCATTGGTAGCCCCAGGACAGAAACCCTCAGGTGTATTGTCGAGTGTTGGATGAAAACCCAACTCTCTTTGACGAGACTTCATTCAGGAGTTTGGCAGAGCTTCAGGGATATTGGAGTGAGGATCATTCAGATCCTCAATTTTTGCTTCGTTGTTTTCAGTTGATTTAGTGACAGCTGTTGTTGGAGGAAGAGTGCAGCAGTTCAGTTTTGGGAGGCCAACACAGTATTGTAGCAGATCCTTGAGGCCAGTTCTATTCCAGTTATCTCAACTATTTCTCATTTCAGCATGTAACCCCAGTTATATTATAATAAAGCTGAGTTATTTCCTGCATTATGGTGTTATGGGTTTGCATGTACTTGTATGTTTTATTTTACATGGAAATCTTCTGTTAAATGCATGATAATTTGATGGAGAAATTTTGGTGGAGTTAATTTCCGGCAAATTTCATAAAATATCCCATTTGGGATATTACAAAATGAGCCGCAGGCATGTTCTTATATATACTGGACAAACCTCCTTCTGGGCTGACATGAAGGCCTACTTCTAAGCTGAATTCACTTCTGGCTTGGAGGAGATCTTCCAGCCGTCTTGTAGAGGATATTAACGTTGATCTTGAGCTATATTCTGAGCCATGTCTTCAAGGCTTCTATGACAAGGTCTTGAGGCATACTACTTTGACTTGACTCTTCATATACATGACTCTTAATTAGTACATTTATGACAAGATGACAAATCCCTAAAAGACGTCAAGAAGAAGTCTGTTAACCTATAATAAAAACCTTGCTCATGAAACCCATGAAGCAAGCATAACAAAAATAAATTTATTGTCTTTGTCTTCTTCATTACATAAATACATACCTACATAGTCAATATGAAGACCGAACCTAGTTACACTTTCCAATACGGTGACCCCCAACAATTGTGAATTGCCAAATCTAGCCAGAAAACGCCCCACAATTTTGATACTATTGAATTATGCCCAAATCTACCATGGGAAATTTCTCCTAGTTTTGACTAAATTCTCCACTGAGAAATACCTCCTATCTCCAGCCCTTATCTCTCCCGACTCCACTTCTTTAAACCCCTGTGCAACACTTGGTCAATAGCTTCTGCACCCTTGCCAAAATATAGAAAAATTGACCCAAGTAATAGCCTCCAATCCAACTCGGTAAATCGTTGTCCAAACTCCGGTCTAACGATAAGAAAATTCCTTGCAAAATCTCAGAGCCAATAACCCACACTTGCTCCCAGAATGTGCTCCACAAAATACCTTTGCGCCCAAGAAAAACACACTACTGAATAAACTCCTGCAATGATGTCCAATGGAAGCTCTGAATTGAGCTCCCCAAATTGCCTCACTAGGGAGACACTCAAAGTTCTCCGAAATGAGGGTGGAATTCCACTTGGAATTCCTAGTGCTAAACAACACCCTGGCCCTTGTGCTAAACAACTCCAAGAAAAGATGAAATATGAAGTGTAATAGCCAAAATATAATCCACAAAATGAGTCCATCCTTATATAATTTCTCCTCATGCCTCTAGACTCCCTTTTTAATATTATGTTATTAGTGGGGACCATTTTCCACTAAGTTACTTTTGCCGCCATTTAATAAAAAATAATTTGTTGCTATTCTCCAATAAAATAATACTAGCCACCTTTCTCCAATAATATTTGCCCATTTTTAATTAATATTACTAAAATTGGGCAAAATTCCTTAGTGACTCCCATGCTCACAAAATTGAAGATATTACAAAAATTCAGCCTCCTTGATCGCAGTTGACAAGGAGCAGTAGAGGTCGAAATTCGATCTATTGACCAAGTTTGACTTGTTGAACAAAAGTTTGACTTTCTCTCTCCTTTGACCAAATTTGACTTGGAAAGTGATATGGTTAATTTGACAATATTTGTCTGGAAATTTAGATGTACAAATTGATTGGATTGGACAATTTCTCCTCAAAAGAGGTTGGGTTTTTCCCCTGGTTTGGGGTTTTCCCAAGGTAAATTTTGTGTGTCTTGTGCATCTTTATTTTACTGTGATCTCTACTGCCCTACTGTATTTATAGTTGAAATTTTCTAAAGTGTGATTGCTTAATGTTCTGAAATGTGATAAGAAGATAAATTGTATCATTGGAAGTAATTATCTGGCAGAAAATTGTGCATGTCTTGACTCTTAATTGCACCTAAAAATCAAACATTTTTATGGCAAATGAAACACTTGAGCTTGCTCAATTATTTCTCCTTCCCTGGAGGAGAGGTTGCCCCTTTCTTGGCTTTTGCTGTTACCCTTGGAACCCTTCCCTTTGCCCTTCTTGGCCTGATTGACCAAGGCCGGGTTCTCCTCTCCATCTCCCTACCTGTTGGAATTAGACTCCTCTAAACCCTCTTCGTAGATGCAATCATCCCAAGGCATCTCCAAATTGGGAAGTTTCTCTCGAGAGTAGACTCCATTAACAAATGGTTCCAATGGCTTGGGGAAACCATTCAATGCCACATTTACAAGTTCTATATCCTCCACTTTCTCCCCATTAGCTGCAAATTGATCACATATGTTGGTGATCCTTATAAAGTAGTTGGTAACATTATCAAACCTTGACATCTGAATGGATCTGAGTTTGTTCCTCAAGATCATCTTCATGTTCATGTTGTCACTCCACAACAAATCCACCAGAGATTTGAACATCTCTCTGGCTGCCTGCTTCTCTACCAAGTGAGGGAGAAAATGATCCTTCACGGCATCCATTATCACTCTTTGGGCTCTAATGTCCTCCTTTTCATGAGCCGCCTTCAGTGTTGCATCTATCGATCCTGGAACAACCTTCTCTGCAATCTCCTAGAGGACATGATCCTTCAAAAGCAAGGTTACCCTCGCCTTCTAGGATAGGAAGTTAGACACTCCATCAAGCTTGTTTTCAAACCAGAGACTTCTTGTTACCATTTCTAGATCTAACAAAAATATGTCACCTACCTACTCCTTCAAGCACCCACAAGGGTAAAAATATTGTTGGTTTATAGATCTGCTAAGATCTCCTTGCAAATCAAATAAATCTATTGGAAACTGTTGTGGATCTGTGTTTGGTCCTTTAAACACCCACAAAAACAAAAACAAAAAATTATTGTTGTCATACTACTTGACTAGTATGGTCTCCCTCTCTCCCTCCAAATTGTGCAGCCTCCACCAATCTCATTGTTGGTTGATCTACTGTGCAAACTTGAAATTGGCATCCCTCTCAGTGAAAGCTTTGAGACCGTGTTAAATTTTCTTAACCCCAACAAACAGGCAAAATATTTCCTAGTAATTTCTTGTTGTAAATTAAATTAAACTTCAGATTACTGAATAAACTGCACGGTTAGGATTTTAACGGTAAATCAAATAAAAAATCAATAGAAGCAAAATGATCCAATTTCACACATGCACACAAAAAGTTTTTCCCTTCAAATCTGTTATTCAATGATTAAATTCTCAACATACAAAGGTTCACTTAATAGGAAAATGTCCCTGAGAGCAATATTAGAAAATTACAACAATTTCGAACCCAGCTTATTAGCCCCTAAAGAAACCCCAATCGGCACTTTGCTTACTGTACAACTCTTGTATGGCCTGTCCCACCATGCGGCCATGCTACTGAAAGCTCCATGTGGCACGTGCAATCCATTACTATACCAGTGTTGTTGTACCTACGCCATATGTTCTGTGTACAGCCCATGTTGTGATGTACATATACCGACCTTTCCAACTGCTTGTTATTGCTGCAGCCCCGCAATTTTGGAGCCCAGAAAATCAGTATGACCTTTTGTGCTATTCAGCCTCCACATAATTTTCTAGATTTGCATTTCTCGTTGCTACCATTTCCTTTCTCCCTTAGCCTGAACATTGGATCAAGATCCTTTATCACCCTTGCTGTGTTCTCCTTGAATCATTGTCTTTCGTGACTCAATCACTCAATATCTCTTATGTGTCCTTCTCTTTCACCTAGCCTTGCTTTTATAATTTTGAGTTATTGGCCAAATCCATAACCCTAATCTCTAAAGTGACTGATGGTTGAGATTAGATCTCACCTCACTTTTCTTATAAATACGCTTTATTTTAATAAACCATTAAATTAAAGCAATTTGCTAAGGTTAAAAGTCTTGGATGAATTCCACACATCTAGACACTTAGACCTATGTGAAAATTAATGTCTCACGCTACAATCATCAACAATCACACCATGTGATTTATAGTATTTGGAAAAATCACCAGAGAAGTATTCACCACCTCTATCAGTTCTAAGGACCCTTACTTTTCTACCTGATCAACCCTCTACTGCAGTTTCAAACTCCTTGAAGTATGGATCTCATTTGTTTTTAATAAATAGATCCAACAGTCTCCAAAAAATCATCAGAAACTGTTAAGAAATACCTAGCTCCACTAAGTGCTTGCATTCACATCAGTGCACACATGATTGTGAACAAGATCCAATATTCCCAGTTCTCTCCTTGCTATCCCTTTGGACACTGGTCTCTGTGTTGCTTATTTGCACGACATCCTTCACAAACCACACAATCTTACTTTATTTATGGCAACCCTCTAACCATTTGTTTCTAATACAAAAAGGTAGAGATACTGAAGCTTAAGGTGGCCATAACTTTGATGTTATAACATATCAGAGTCATTTTGTTAAAAAACCTCAATACCTCTTCAATGACTAGAATTGCAACCAACTTATAAACCATCCACTGCTACTCTTGCCACAACTTCATTGTTACTCTTGCCTGAGGTTTCACATTCCTTGTCATCAAAAGTTACCTAAGAAAATATTGTTTATCAATACTCTGAACAGAAATTAAATTATTTTTAACACCTGGAACATATCAAACATTTTTTATACTCCTGATCTGGTGATCTAACGTTCTCAACACAATGCTACCTTTGCCTTTTACTTGGTAAGTAGCTTCAATGACAATTGACAATGTATTTAAATCATCACCCATGTCCGCCAACTCTTTACACCTATTGATATGTTTGGTTACACCCAAATCCAACCACAAAATATCATTATTGACATGAGATGTACTTATTTGTGCAAAAGACAAATAAGTAGTCATTTTCATCCTAAGCTCCCAACTGCCCACTAACTAAGTTAGCTGTATGAGGTTTATTCTCTGGACCACCATGCTTTTGACCCCTGTAATTTGAACTTTGATGATTATGCGAACAATCCTTTTTAAAATGCCCAAAGTTTCCACAAACAAATCAAATTTTTGAATCTGAATCACAGTTACCTTTGGCTTCTTCTATTTCATATTCTACTCCAGTTTTCCCTTGACCACTAAAGCTCTATCAAATTTGCTTTCCTCTTTGCACATGTTAAAGTTTTAATGCATTAACAATCCAAAAAGCTCTTTAAGCATCAATTGTGCTACTTTCCCAGATAATTATTAACTTCCATAAGGCTTCAAAAGGTTCTTCAGAAGAAGATAAGGCTCTTGGTGTAAGAGTTACCAACTCCTTGTCTTTATCTACTCCATCACCAATTAGTCATTCACTAATTTAATCTTGCTCGCCAATTCTTATACTTCAGTTCCCTCCACCATTTTCGTGGCATAGAGTAAATCTTTAAATACATTTTGTACTGAACCAAATGACAATATAAAAAATATTTTCAACTTTTTTTAACACAATTTTTGTTTCTTTCATATCTTCACATAAATTTTGTATCATTTACATTTTGATGATGTTTTACCAAAAAATCAATGAGTGACAAGATATCAAAGTTCTGTTTCAGGTACTCAAATCTGTTTTTTCTTGGAATGCACTTAAGGATTTATTACTATGTGCAGAATGTAATTTTGAATAATTTAAGAAATGAGTGAAAATTAGGGTGTGTTTTCTTGAATGCAATCAAGGATGTATGTACAGAATGTAATTTTGAATCATTTTAGAAATGAATGAAAACTAGGGTTTTTCTGAAGGAAAAAGAAAATCAAAGTTCTGTTTCTGGCATCATGATCTGTTGTGAGTTTGGCTTCCGTGTAATTCGCTTATTCTTCATTAAGACAATCCACGAAAGATTGTTCTTCATTAAGACAATCCAAGACGGGTGGTTTTTAGTATTCAATTGCTGAGATTGAGAGTAAACTTAAAATATTGTCTTGAACTTCTTTTGTTTAAATTATGAGTTACGGGTCACCTCTGTTTTCCGCTTAATTCTCAATTTCTGCTGTTTTGAATTCTGGACAAATCCTATTATGTGATCTCGCTACTGCCCCTCTACCCTCTGTTTGATCTCTGTTCACTGCACTTTCGAACATTGCTTTAATTTACCAATATGATCTGAAATTCACACCGATCCTACTCTCCAAACAGAAATTGACTTCAACCAGACTGATAACTTACAAAAAAAATATCCAATACTTCTGGAACCGATGGATAATTACATAGTTTCTCAAAAACATAATTTTCTTCAAACTATCTAAAGAAGTAGTGCTGCTATTTGAACGCAATAAAAATTATCTTTCTCCCAGCCAAATTCAGATGCTTTGTTAATTTACCAATATGATTTGAATTTCAGAATGATCCTACTCTCCAACAAGAATTTGACTTCAACCAGACTGCTAACTGACAAAATCAAAATTCAATACTTCTGGAACCAAACTGCTAACTTACAAAAGAAAAATTCAATACTTCTGGAACCGATGGATAATTACATAGTTTCTCAAAAACAGAATTTTCTTCAAACTATTTAAAGAAGTAGTGCTGCTATTTGAACGCAATAAAAATTACCTTTCTCACAGCCAAATTCAGAGGCTTTGTTATTTTACCAATATGATTTGAATTTCAGAATGATCCTACTCTCCAACAAGAATTTGACTTCAACCAGACTGCTAACTTACAAAAGAAAAATTCAATACTTCTGGAACCGATGGATAATTACATAGTTTCTCAAAACAGAATTTTCTTCAAACTATCTAAAGAAGTAGTGCTGCTATTTGAACGAAATAAAAAGTACCTTTCTCACAGCCAAATTCAGATGCTTTGTCAATTTACCAATTTGATTTGAATTTCAGAATGATCCTACTCTCCAACAAGAATTTGACTTCAACCAGACTGCTAACTTACAAAAGAAAAATTCAAAACTTCTGGAACTGATGGATAATTACATGGTTTCTCAAAAACATAATTTTATTCATATTATATAAAAAAAAGTAGTGCTGTTATTTGAATGCAATAAAGATTACCTTTCTCCCAGCCAAACCAGATGCTTCTTCACTGTAAAAACGATGAATGGACAGATTTCTCCCGTCTCTTCCTTGCGAGATCCTGGACTTCCTTCTTCAGACGATCTCCATCCTCAAATGGCAGCACAATAATAATCTTTACCGGCTTCCATTTTCCTCTGCAGATAACTGTAATGGGTGGAAAAATCTAAAAAGCATTGGGTTGATGTCCCTTTTTTAAATGCAGATCGTCTATATCCGAGGATTCTGACTTTTCGGAAAGACGAACCCTATTATTATTATTATTATTATATTAATTAATCTTTCTTTAACCACAAAGTAATATTTCTTTTATGATATTAATTTAATCTCTAACGAAAAATATAATCTTGTAAGACCATCGACGACCAATCTAGATTTTTACTCGGAATTTAAAACCATAGATCTCTCTGAAAGAGTTTTTCCTTTTTCCCAAAATGTTATGAAAGAGTTATTATTAAAATATTTGAATGTTTTAAATAATAATTTTTTAGAAAAATATAATTTTAAATTATAAAAGAAAAAGAAAAATTAAAAATATTATTGATAATGATGATTAACATCTATTGAGACCAATTTTTAATTTATTGAACCTAAAGAAACGAATTATTTAATTTAATCTAAAATTTTATTCCTACATTCAAAAAATTTAAAAAAAACCATTCCAAACTCACTCTATTAATTTTTCTAATTTTAAAATGTAGTTAAATTGACCGCTTCCTTAATATAGAATTTGACATTCTGAGTTTAAACTTCGGCAAAAACAAAAAGAAACAATACCTTTACAAAATTAAAGAAAAAAAGAAAGTAATTTTAGTCGTACTCCAATAGTAACACTTTTCTTTTTAATGTTATTTTGTTTTATGAAATTTTAACATTATTTTTATAAGATATGACGAATCATATAAAACACTATGAAAAAATTAATAAAGATACGAGAATAAATTTAAATTTTTAATTCCATAATTATATTTTCACATAGGTAAAATAACTTACATTATATAAATTATATTTTTATTTTTAATATATTATATTAATTTACTTTTAAATAAAAGTAAAATTACTTATTGATTGATTTGATTTATTTATAACTTTTAGATAATGTAATTATAATTTTGTAAAATCATTAAAATCATTAAGAATAATTTCATTTTTACTTTTTTTAAAAGATAAAAATGGAATCTTAGATAGTACAACCATAATCTTTCACAATCACTACTATATCACAAAATAAAATTTATATTTATTCTCTTTATGTTATTTGATTGGTAAAATAATTTAAATTATTTTCAAAATATATTTATATTTATATTTTTTATTATATATATATATATATATATATATATATTTAAAGAATTAAAATTAATTTATATATTTTTATTAAAATTAAATTTTTAATTAAATTTATTTATTATAAAATTAATATTAAAATATGTATATTTTCAAAATCAAATATATTATGTTAAGTTTGGTTAGTACAATTAGTCGAGGATAAGTCTAGTCAGCATAGCTACACAGGATCAAACCTCACAAGGGAAGGGGAAGAGACATGTTAAAAATCCATCAAACCTCATTTATATTTAAATTGTATTAAAACTTAGAACAGGATCAAACCTCACACGGGAAGGGGAAGAGACATGTTAAAAATCCATCAAACTTCATTTATATTTAAATTGTATTAAAACTTAGAAATTTATTTTCTGCATTAAATAAATTATATCATAATCTAAACATTTATTTCCCATAATGTAACATTCATCATAAAATAAAATTTAATTTCTTTACGATCTTATACTATACCTCTTTACCTATGTTAGACCATAGCTTATTTGGTATTATATGTATATTAAATATGTTTTGATAACGAGATTGCCAACTCATTTCTCTTTTGATTACTATGGTTTCAATGAAGGGTTAATGGTCCTCATTCCTCGCACAACCCATGATCAAGCTTGTACTTGTACCACATGCTGTCCTTAATTGCGTTTTCTGACTGATTGGGTTTATGATTAAAGTTTTCATCCAGTTCACAATCTACCACCAATCTCGTGTTTAATGATCCTCTACGACAGCATCTTCTTGGGCTTTTAGTTTAGCCACCTGTCTCAATGCCCACCCTTCAATCTGGAACCCTAAGATCGATGGCAGAGATAGTCTTGGCAACTGCTTAGGGTACTACCCCCAACATTCTAACTATTTCATGTTCATTTCTCGTTTTTTGCTTGCCCAAGAGCTCTGCAAGCCCCGCGACGATGGTGTTCTCCTTCTACGTTCAACAGGTAATACGTATGGTAACCCGTTGTTTCAAATGGTTTCTTCATTTCGCAGTTGTTTTTGGGTTTGCATCCTTCTCTGAGCAGTATTTTCTTCAGTGGTTTGAGTTGAACCTTTCTCTTGTATACACAGGTTTGCTCCAAGATCTTAGGTCACGACGATGCGTTTCCAAACCCCGAAAGAGTTCCTCTCTACGCCTGCACGTAACTGCCAAACCTTTTGTGCTTGTGTTTTCTTCGCACTTAGGTTTTCAGTACCACTCCTAAGAGTTGCTAAACCATATTTTCTTGTTTGGACTCCACCCCAAGTAGCTCTCAGAGAACCAGACATATACTTACAGGTAATTTATTGCTCTTTCCACCCTTTCATTTCAATTTACAATTATCCCGATTACTTTCCTCGTTTAAATTTTGATTCGACATTTAATGGTATGAGGATTGGTTGTTTTGCAAATACCTCTTTTGCTGCAGTGCCTCTTAATCTTTCAGTTTAGAATTCTAACTGCAAATTCCATCCTAAACTTGTTTTCCTTCAACAGGTATTTCATATCCTGTTGTCTCCCCATGTCGGGTGCCGAGATCACAATTTCTTTATATCTAAAGCAAGCTGAGCATTACCTCCAGAATTTTTCATTCCTGTAGAAGCTAGATTGGTTTTCTTATTGGTGGTTTCGGTGGTCGGGTTGCCCAGATGGAACCCCCACAAGTCTTTATGTTTCCATATGAAGTTTATTCCGGTTCTGGTTATATTGTTGTAAATTTTCCCATGGGACCGTGAACATTGACTATAATGATACTTCTAAAATCCTTACGGGTTTTGAGTATTGTTTAATTCTTAATGTATACATTATATGCAGTTGCTATTTTGAATCAAGCAATTTCTATAGATTTTAGTAGATGGGTATTGGAATGTTGTTCTAGGCAAGGTCGTGCCCTCACTGTGTAAATGTGTTTAAGGTTATAGTGCGCTGTCATTTTCTATAGCTTGAGCTCGGCGTTTAGCTTATTTTATATAGCACCATTTTTCAACTGGGCGTGTAATTTATAGTCTTGCCTTAAACTATGACTTCTCCAGTTTTCTTGAATGACCTTAATAGATAGTTATCTTCTGATTTTTATCCATGTTACTTGCGGCATTTCTTTGTTTCCGCCTAAACATGATTGCTTGTCATTCTTACAAGATTCCTGTCTTAGTTAATTTGTTATTATGGACTTACTCTCCGACTGCGGAATTTCTATCATGTACTAGTTTAGCAGTTCTTTGTTATTTCTTTATTTTCAGTTATGAGTGATGGTTGGACCATCTTCTTCTGTCTGTGTATGGTTTAACCTTCAGGAAGAGGGACCAGGCCTAGAGTCCAGGCTCTTTCCCAAATTCGGGTCTAACAGTTCTCTTCCAGATTCCTACTACTTAATTTAGTTCAGTTTTACTAGTTGTATGTAGGCCTGAGACTTTACTGAAGCATGAATTCCAAAGTTTATCGTTCTAAATTTACATAACATAGATTATATCCCTTGCTTACAATAATATTTTCTTTCACAGAGTTACTGATATATATATATATATAAAGTACAGTAATCTCTTTCCTTTGTTCATGTACGTAAATATATCTCTGAGTACTACAACTAAATAGAATATTTACATTCTTTCCTTTCTGCAACACATAATTTCTAGTGACAGAATTTAAAAAGGAATTGATACTATTTACGTCTGCAATACATATTTCAAATTTCTAGGAATTACACAGTAACATTGAATTCTCGTTTTTCAACCGATTCTGTAATTAACAACTGAAATAAATAACTTTGCGTACTTATCTTATTTGGGTCGCTATTGATGGTGTCTGCCCAACCATAAGAGAGGCAATTATGTCCTTCTCTTCCCCCGTGCTCCACTCCTGAGTTGGGTTGGTTGACAGAGGTTTCGAAAGAGACCTCAGGACTCCAAGTCCAGTCTTCCTTTCCAGAAGCCCTCAGGAGTACAGAGTATTCCACTTATCACAACCAACTCTGGAAATTTCCTCTCTCTGCCCTTTTTCTCCTTCTCAGAATAGAACCTCTTTTCCTCTTTGGGATATGCCTTTATCCTTAGAGGAAAAGGTAATTGTCTGAACTGTCCAACCACCTCTCAGTTCTTGGAATAATTTTACCATCAGTACCTTTTGTTTTAACTTTTATAGAATCTCTTTTCCATAATTAATTCATTTTTCACAAAATAAAGTTAACCCATATTTATCAAGAAATCCTTCAAAAAATGAAATGTTATAAGTTTTTTTTTTTTAACAAAGATAAAATAAAATAACAACTAGTCAACAACTAGTTAACACATAAACTGGTTGTCACAACTTCCCCTCTTGGAAGTAAACACCGTCCTCGGTGTTTCACTCCAAGTCGACAAACAATTCCGGATAAGCCTCACGTACAAATCCTTCATCCTCCCAGGTAGCCTCTTCCGAGCTAAAGTGCTTCCACTGCACTTTAACCTGGATGATGGCTCGTCTCCGGAGCATGATTTCTCTTCGGTCGAGTATACGTTGAGGTTCGACCAGAAATTCGTCGTCCGGTTCAACCTGAAATCAATAGAACTCGAATTAGATTCTTATAAAAAAAATTGTACTTCCAGTTAAGATCTTTAATCTTACCTACCTGGATGCTTTTCCATTGAATAACATGCTTCGACTCATGAACATATATCTTCAGTAAAGATACATGGAACACATTGTGCACTCTGATATGGCTGGGTAAGGCCAACCGATATGCCACAGGCCCCACCCTTTCCAAAAGCTAAAAAGGTCCACAGAATCGGGTAGCCAACTTGGTACAAGAGGCCCACCTTAGCATGCTCCTCTTTGGTTTGATTCTCACATACACATGATCGCCCACTGCGAATTCTCGATAAGTCCTCTTCTTGTCTGCATACAATCTCTGCCGGTCTTGTGCAGCTCTTAGATTTTGTATTATCTTTCTTACCTCCGATTCCATCCCGGTCAGCATTTCTGGTCCAAGCATCAATTTAGTTTTGGGGCTGCTCCAATTGATAGGGGTGCGACACTGCCGCCCATATAAATATTCAAAGGGAATCATCTTAAGTGACTCCTGGTACCCATTGTTGTAGGAAAATTCTACTAGGTGCAAGTAGTCCTCCCATCTGGTGGGTTGTTGCATCACGTACATGCGCAACATGTCCTCCAAAATTTGGTTCACCCGCTCAGTCTTTCCATCCGTCTCAGGATGATAAGTTGTGCTGAAATTAATTTGGGTTCCTAATCCCGTGAACAAAGTCTTCCAGAATGCGGAAGTAAACTTCACATCCATATCTGATATGAATGTTTTCGGTATGCCGTGTAATATGAAGATTTCTCTCATAAAGATATCAGCTACTTGCACTGTTTTCTACATAGAATGTACTGGTATAAAGTGTGTTGCCTTGCTTAGCCTATCAAATACCACCATAATGGAATCATTGTGATTTTTGGATCTTGGTAAACTTGTAATGAAGTCCAGGGATATAACTTCCCATTTCTATTCAGGCACCGGTATCGGTTGCAACAATCCAGCTAGATGTTGATGCTCCACCTTAACCTATTGACACTCCAAACATTTGGTTAAATATTCTACAATTTTTTTACACATGCCAGGCCAAAAATAATTTTTTTTAATTGCTGTTAGCATTTTCTGGTATCCTGGGTGTCCTGAATAATTGCTTCGGTGTTGTTCATTCATAATCAGCTCCTTTAATTCCATTTTGTTTGGAATATATATTTTTCCCTTAAATGTTAGCACCTGTTCTTTGCTAATTCCGTAATCCCCAGTTTTTTCTTGCCTTCTATCCTCCTCCATTTGCTGCCATAAAAACTGATATTCAGGATCTTTCCTGGCTTCCTCTTTTATTTGATCAAAAAATTTACATTCAAGTTGGTTATAGCAAAGCTCATAGACATAGTGCAATTTTCTTCTCAAGGCATCTGCCACCCGATTTTATTTACCTTTTACATGCTGAATTTCCATGTCAAACTCACTCTAGAAGAAATTCCATCTTGCCTGACGAGAGTTTAGAGTCCACTGAATACTTTTCCCTTCCTTTGTAAGGAAGTAATTGGAAAAGAGATTTTGGAGAACCCCTCAATGAACTGTTGGTAGTTCCCAGCCAATCCCAAAAAGGATCGGATATCTACCACATTTGGGGGAACTCACCATTCCATAATCGTCTTAATCTTCTCTAGATCTACAACTATTCCCTCAGCTAAGATAACATGGCCTAGATACTAGATTTATTTCTTGAAGAAATTACATTTTCTGAATTTGGCGTACAACTGATGTTTCCTTAACATTTCGAGCACTATTTTCAAATGCTCCTTGTGCTCTTCCTGATTCTTTGAATAAATTAAAATAACGTCGATAAATATCAGCACAAAACTATCCAGGAAGGGATGAAATATTCCGTGCATCAGCCTCATAAATGTTGTTGGTGCATTGGTTAGACCGAAGGGTAATACCACAAATTCATAATGCCTGTATATGGTACGAAAGGCAGTCTTGTAGATATTTTCATCTTTTATCTGGATCTGGTGATACCCAGATCTTAAGTCTATTTTCGAGAAGATTGTGGCCCCCTTCACCTGATCAAACAGGTCATCAATCCGTGGTAAAGGATATTTATTTTTGACAGTTAACTTATTGAATTGTCTATAATCCATGCACATCTGCATAGTTCCATATTTCTTCTTCACAAATAGCACTGGTTCTCCCCAAGGGGACACACTCGGTCATATATACCCTTTGTCCAACAATTCCTGCAATTGCATTTTTAATTCTATTAGTTCCAGAATACTCATTCTGTTGGAGCCCTTGAAACTGGTGACGCTCCTAGCATTAACTCAATGGTGAAGTCTATATCTCTTATTGGGGGTAATATGAGTACATCTTCTGGAAATACATCCATGAAATCCTATACCACCGGTATATTTTCCATCATAGGAGCCTTTTCCTTGGAATTAGTATAACCCACTTGGATGGCATACATCTAACATCCCTTCTTAAAACATTTGTTCATTTGGGATGTTGTAATAGGACACAGCTGTAACGGCTTCTTGATTCCTTGAATTTCATTGCGTGTTACTTCTTGCATCTTATAGTATATAATATTTTCTTTACAATCCACTAACGTCCAGTGTTTTTCCAGCCAATCCATGCCTAAAAACACATCATAGGATCCTAGTGGAAATATATTCAAGTCCACATTTAAGTGCTATCTTCCTATTTCCAAGGTGCAATTTGTAATTTTGGCACTTACTTTTCTTTTCGCACCAATGGCTAACTATAACAACCAAGGGTTTTTGAATTTCTGACTTTGCAATTTACATAATTCTACTATATTGGGGTTTATAGAACTTAAACTTGCACCTGGGTCTACGAAAATAGAAACAGGTTGCGATAGTAGCATACCTTCCAACTCTATCATTTTTGGTTGATAATCTTCCTGACGATCTTCCAGTGCTGCGTTGATTCTGGGTATGTTTTGGGCTACATCCCCCACTGTTGAAGCTTCCTACAGATTAGCAACGGTGTCACTTCTCCCTCGCTGTGGACAGTTTTTGTAATAGTGAGCCTCGTCACATCCCCAACACTACAACGACGGTTTTGGGTCTTGTCCTTGTTCAGGTTTGATGGAGGCCTCTGTAGGTCTCTCTTCTGCAGGCCATCGAGTTCTTTGGTGATTTCTTCCAAAATTTTTGCTTACCGTATTTCGTGCAGAATTCTTAAAGTTTCTATTCCTAGCACTTTTGAAGTTGGAACTATTTTTATGTCCTTTTCTTGGCTGCCAATTCTTACCCAACTCTCCCTTGGCCTTTGACTACTGATAGCACATTCTTGCCTTCCGAATTTCTTCGTCCATGGTTCTTGGGTTCACAAATTCAATTAGTTCCTTCATGTGAGTTGGCAAACTACTTAAAAATCATTGAACCTTAGCATTTTCGTCCCTTAAATCAGGGACATATCTCAATAGGGAAGTGAACTTGGTTATGTATTCATCCATTGTCATTTCCCCCAGCTTCAAATCATGGAACTCTCTAGATTTTTCGTCATATAAGCGTTATGTTAAGTACTTATCTTTAAAATATTGTTGGAATGAATCCAACGTTACACCTTGATTTTCAATGCTGCGAACATTCTTGACTTCCTCCCACCATAGAGTGGCCTTTTCTCTCAACTGGTAAATGGCCAATCTGGCTTTAAGATTGCTACTGTACTCATAGACTTGGAAGTACTTATTCATATTAATCAGCCAAGCTTTTGCCACCTCCTCAGATTCACCGTCAAACGTAGATGGTTTTATCTTCCGGAACTCACCTTGCAGTTCCAAATTTTATTTCTTAATTTCCTGTTGATCTGATAAATTACCAGACTCAGCCTCATAGTAGTTTTTGTTCCTGTTGCTTCGTTGGGAGTGACTTCTGTCCATTCTTTCAATGGTTTGGTCCTTGGTCTGTCGTTCATTTTCTTCCTGCATGTCCCTACCAGGGCTAGGTTGCAACACCCCTGATTCTGTTTGTCAGAAAGGCTTTTCAGTATCCTTCCTTGTCCTTAATTGCATTTCTTGACCAATTGGGTTTATGATTAAAGTTTTCATATCTACCGCCAATCTCGTGTTTAATGATACTCTTGGGCTTTGAGTTTAGCCACCTGTCTCAATGCCCACTCTTCGATCTGGAACCTTAAGATCGACGACATAGGCAATCTTGGTAATTTCTTAGGGTACTACCCCCAACACTCTAACTGTTTCATGTTCATTTCTCATTTTTTTCTTGTCCGAGAGCTCTGCAAGCTCCGCGACGATGGTGTTCTCCTTCTGCGTTCAACAGGTAATACGTATTGTAACCCGTCGTTTCAAATGATTTCTTCATTTCGCAGCTGTTTTTGGGTTTGCATCCTTCTCTAAGCGGTATTTTCTTCAGTGTTTTGAGTTGAATCTTTCTCTTGTATACACAGGTCTGCTCCAGGATCTTGGGTCACGACAATGTGTTCCAAACCCCGAAAGAGTTCCTCTCTACGCCTACATGTAACTACCAAACCTTTTGTGCTTGTGTTTTCTTCACGCTTAGGTTCTTAGCACCACTCCTCAGAGTTGCTAAACTGGATTTTATTATTTGGACTCCACCCCAGGTAGCTCTTAGAGAACCGGGAAGATACTTACAGGTGATTTCTTGCTCTTTCCACCCTTGCATTTCAGTTTACAATTATCCCAATTATTTTCCTCATTTAAATTTCAATTCACAATTTAATGGTATGAGGATTGGTTGTTTTGCAGGTACCTCTTTTGTTGCGGTGCCTCTTAATCTTTCAGTTTCGAATTCTGGCTGCAAATTCCATCCTAATCTTGTTTTCATTCAACGGGTATTTCATATCCTGTTTTCTCCCCATGTCGGGTGCCGAGAGCACGATTTCTTTATATCTAAAGCAAGCTGAGCGTTGCCTCTAGAATTTTGCATTCTTGTAGAAGCTATACTAGTTTTCTTATTGGTGGTTTCCAGGCCGGGTTGCCCAGATGGCACCCCCATATGAAGTTTATTCTGGTTTTGGTTACAGTGTTGTAAATTTTCCCATGGGACTGTGAACATTGACTATAATGTTACTTCTAAAATCCTTACTGGTTTTGAGTACTATTTAATTCTTAATGTATACATTATATGCAGTTGCTATTTTGAATTAAGCAAATTCTATAGATTTTAGTAGATGGGTATTGGAATGTTGTTCCAGGTAGGGTCGTGCCCTCAATGTGTAAACGTGTTTAAAGTTATAGTATGCTATCATTTTCTATAGCTTGAGCTCGACGTTTAGCTTATTTTATATAGCACTAGTTTTCAAATGGGCGTGTAATTTACAGTCTTGCCTTAAAGTATGACTTCTCCAGTTTTCTTGAATGACCTTAATAGATAGTTATCTTCTGATTTTTATCCATGTTGCTTGCGGCATTTATTTGTTTCCATCTAAACATGATTGCTTGTCATTCTTAGACGATTCCTATCTGAGTTAATTTGTTATTATGGACTTACTCTCTAACTGTGGAATTTCTATCATGTATTAGTTTAACATATCTTTGTTATTTTCTTATTTTCAGTTATGAGTGATGGTCGGACCATATTCTTCTATCCATGTATGGTTTAACCTTCAGGAAGAGGGACCAAACCTAGAGTCCAGGCTCTTTCCTAGATTCGGGTCTAAGAGTTCTCTCCCATATTCCTACTACTTAATTTAGTTCGGTTTTACTGGTTGTATGTAGGCCCGAGACTTTACTGAAGCATGAATTCCAGAGTTTATCGGTCTAAATTTACATAGCATAGATTATATCCCTTGCTTAAAATAATCTTTTCTTTCACAAAGTTACTGATATATAATATATATATATATATATATATATATATATATATATATATATATATATATATATATATATATATATATATATATATATATAAAGTACAATAATCTCTTTCCTTTGTTCATGTATGTAAATATATCTCTGAGTACTACAACTAAACAAAATATTTACATTCTTTCCTTTCTGCAACACATAATTTCTAGTAACAGAATTTAAAAAGGAATTGATACTATCTATGTCTGCAATACATATTTCAAATTTCTAGAAATTACACAATAACATTGAATTTGTGTTTTTCAACTGGTTCTGTAATTAATAACTAAAATAAATAACTTTGCGTACCTACCTTATCTGGGTCGCTACTGATGGTGTCCGCCCAACCATAAGAGAGGCGATTACGTCATTCTCTTCCCTCGTGCTCCACCCGTGAGTTGGGTTGGTTGACAGAGGTTTCAAAAGAGACCTCATGACTCCAAGTCCAATCTTCCTTTCCAGAAACCCTTAGGAGTACAAAGTATTCCACTGATCACAACTAGCTCTGGAAATTTCCTCTCTCTGCCCTTTTTCTACTTCTCAGAACATAACCCCTTTTCCTCTCTAGGATGTGCCTTTATCCTTAGAGGAAAAGGTAACTGTCTGAACTTTACAACCACTTCCCAGTTCTTGGAATACTTTTACCATCAGTACTTTTTGTTTTAACTTTTATGGAATTTCTTTTCCATAATTAATTCAGTTTTCACAAAATAAAGTTAACACAGATTTATCAAGAAATCTTTCAAAAAATGAAATGTTTTAAGTTTCTTTTTAACAAAGATAAAATAACATAACAACTAGTAAACACATAAACTGGCTGTCACACATAATATCTATAATTGTCTTTATTTTCCATAATATTTATTATTGTTTCTAACTTAGATGAGTTGCAATTGAATTTTTATAATTTTCATTTATCTAAAATAAATTTCAATTCATAATTTTAGTTTTTTAATATTATTAATATAAATATTCTAATTATTTTTTTAATATTATTAAGTATAATCTAATTTATAGACAAAATAAATTTTTTATTGAAATATGATGATACAATATCAAGCAAAATTGTGATTTTGATCGTTTAAAATATATTTTTAAATACAGATTCAATAACCTAAAAAATCTCTAAAACACTCAAATTCTATAAATTAAATAACTTAAACTAAAAATTTAAAAATCTTTACCAAATTTTAATTAAAACATTTATAAAACACATCTAAATTACCATAATTTTCTATTTTACATGTCTAACACTCTATACAGATATATTATATCTCATTAGCCTTAATATATTAACTTTTGAACTCTTAAACTCAAGATATTTTTAAAAGATCGATGTGAAAACTCAAACTATATACCTTGACGAAGATGAAAGTAAACATGATGAAAGTAAACATGTTGAGAATGTCAATGTTGTGGGCATCATCCAAAAAGTTTTTGCTCGATGCCTTTCCTTTTTTCTTGATCTTCAATATTGGATTTTTGTTTTTCGAAATTATGAACTTTTAATTGTATTAGTAATTTTATTTTGTATATATTATTTAATGTTGAATTAAAAAATAAATTATTTTTATTATATTTAATTAATTTTCTATTAAAATTTTAAATAATATATATAATGGTGTAAAATTATAAAAAATATTAATTTTTTTCTCAAAAATAAAATTATATTTTTTTATGAAACAAATAGTATTTTATAGTTTTATATGTGACATGTTTATTTTTGTTTTGATTGTATATTAGTTTATTCTTGCCCTGTTTATTCATAGTTTAATATTGGGAATTCAATTTTTATTATTTAAATTTATTTATTTATAAGGTAATTGGTTGAGGTCTTATTATGAGTTGTTTCTTTTTATGTAATTATCTCATTTTTTTCCCTTTTTCTATTATTTTCATTTTCAAGTCTTTCAAAATTTTCTCTATATTTTCAATTTAAGATGATTTACTATTATATTAAAAACATTTTTTAATTATATATATATATATATATATATATATAAAATCCAATTTTAAGGTCACGGCCAAGCCACACACCAAATTGTTGTAGGAGACCCCCTTGTTTGTGGAATAAGGGACCCACCTTTGCATTCGACTGCTAAGTCTACAAAGGCATACATACTCTATCCCCTCTGGTTTTTGAACCTGTGACCTCTAAGGAGGAAACACATGCTCTTAACCATTAGGCCCACTCAAGATGTATATATATAATAGATCTGAGAGCCATAGGGTCTTTCAAAAAGCCCTTATTGGATTAAAAGGAAAATCTTCCCGAGTGGATCATGTTTCCAAAGTTCACCTCCCTTTTATCCAAGTAACCACGGAGAGGATTGCCCATGTCTTCAGAAGGAATAATGTATCCTCTGCTTTCAAACCCCTTTGTACTATTAGGAATTCTCTCGGATCTGTCAAGGACCCTATCGACCCTAAAGATATGAAGAGTGTCTACATGATTTCGTCTTCCTGTGGCACACCCGACATTGGTGAAACAGACCAATCCATCAGATAGAGAATCTAGGAGCATGATGTAGACATTAGGCACAATCGATCCCGCATCTCTGCTCTTGCAGAACATGTGGAGAAATCGTGTCACCATGTTCGCATTGAAGACTCCAAAGTCATCGCTAGGGTTGACCACTTCCATCATATGAAGCTCAGGGAAGCCATTGAGATTGAGCGCCATGCTAAGAACCTCAATAGGGATGATGGTTGGAAGTTGAGTAAAAGCTGGACTCCAGCTCTCTCTAGATAATTTTTCTGTTTCCCTCCTGTTTATTTCCTGGTCTTGTCTTCTTTGTCCCTATTTTTTGACTTTTATTTTCTTCATGTTTATGTTTTATATATTCCCCTTCGGTGTTTTTTGTTTGTTTTTGTTTTGGTAATTCCCTATATATCTTAGTAATAAATTATTCATAATTCTTGGTATATTAAAAAAAAAATATTTTTATCAATTAATATTTTAATTAATTATTACATAATATTTTTGCTCCCTCTTCTTTTTTTTTTTTTTTAACCACATAATAGCCAATCCTTCTAAAATTTTAATTTTAAGTTTTCATTTTTTTTGGAATTTTTTTTATCTATGGTTTATTATTCAATTAAATAATTTTAATTAAATATTACGTAAGACAGTTTATTGTAATTAAAAGTTTGCATTAAAATTTCTCATTAATCAAATTCAAAATTTTAATTTAATTAAATATTACATAATATAAAAATATTATTATTATAATATTTATTGGGTCAATTTTTTTTATTATATTATATTTAGTGGGTCAATATTTTAATATAAAAAAATTATTTAACTAATTCATTAACGGCTAGTTTTTAAAATGGCTAGTCTTAAACAACTAGTTTTCTTCAGCTAATACCGGGCAATGATGCACCCACACTATTTATTCAATTAGATCGATTGGCTTTTCACCTTGTCCTCAGGATGAACCACATTAGTTGGTTCGAAACGTCGACCAAAATCCTAATGATGTGATTAATCCGAAAAGACATTTATTTAATCTATGGATCACAAAAGTCTTAAATCTAACATATATATTAAAGTGTTTATATATGTTAATATAAAAAATATTGGTTCAATAATAAAACATTTTATTAGTTGTTTTATTTTTGTAATGAAATTTGTATATTTTTATTGTTTTTTAGTTATTGTTTGTTTTCTAAATTTTGAAGATTATTTTTCCAAAAAACATGATAAAACATATATTTAATTATTAAAAAAATTCTAAAATTTCTTATGTGATTTCCCGGAAGATTTATTATAATATAAAAAAATTAATAAAAAATAAGGATATGTCTAAATATTTAATTATATAATTACATTTTTACATAATTAAAATATAAGTTGTGTTCTTATTTTTATTATTAATGTAGATATATTTATTGTATTAAAAAATACTTTCTTAGAGGAGAGAGTAAGGGTTAATAAAATAATATTTATAGGCACACAACCATTACATCAATATTTCTCTTAATTATGTCACTTGGAAGGAATTGAACCTAGGGAGAGGACATCACAACGATTCCACCTAACCACCCAAGATAGCCTAAACTAACATGTTATAATAACTTTATATACAATTTGAATAGGCCTAATAGTGAAGAAAATGCACTTCTTTGTAAAAGGTCACAAGTATAAATTGAAGTGTAATCACCTCCTCCCACATTTACCCAAGCTAATCAGGCCACTGAGGTAAACATGTGACGAAGAGTTATTATGATATGATTCAAATCCCCAAGTAAAGTTAAGGAAGTGAAACTGACAAGACAATACCAATTTGGACCTTCCTTGGATACTACAAAACCTTCAGGAGCTAGCCAACCCTTCTAGTTGTCCAACCCCTAAGACAACTTGTTGTTTTGTTTGTATGGAGCCCCAATTGCATTGATGTCAAGCCCTCCATGCAATTGAAACCCTCCAGTCACATGCACAACAAGGCATCCATGCAACTATAGCCGTTTTCAGGCAGTTTTGTCCCAACGACCTCAGATTCTAAGCCAATTTTTCAGGGCTAGGACTAAGGCCTCTACCCTTAACTTGATGAAACTCTCAAAAAGGATAAATAACAAGATGGCAAGGCCTCTAATGCAAATATTAAACAAGGACTTGATCTGACAAGGCCTAGCCATGATAGGCATTTCATCAAACACATCATGAACATGTAACCTACAGGTCATATAAACACATTTGAACATAGGGACTTCATACTTATCTGAGATTTATCATGAAGGACCGATGCCTCCTCATAATAGCTACAAGATCATATATTAGGTCATGCATTCATTAACATTTCATTTACTAATCAAAACATGATGAGATCTATAACTCAAGTTTGTCATAAACCATGTTCATAACCAGCATATAACCAACATAATAACAATGATAGAACAACCATTAAGATCACATAATAACAAGTACATTTACTCATAAAATACAAGAGGAAGATAACTCTATTGACATAAGAAAAATGCAACTATGTCTAGGACTTCCATGTACCACCCGACCACTGAACCAAATCTTTCTTTCAACCAATCACCCTCGTGCCATATTCCAAGCATGAATATGGGATCTTATGGAATAAACCAAACAAAAAAAACCAGGGCTTCCAAAGGTCAAACCGCCTCAACTCTCAACCAATGATTCCACCTCGCAGTCGTACATCACTAACCATCACCAAATCGGTCTCTACCTAAGTTGTCCGGGGCTCCAGAGTGTTTGTTCCAACCAGGATTTTCCAAGACTAATAACTCAACCCACAGCTGATGTTGGGCCTCCACAATGTTTATCCAACCAGGGCTTCCAGGACTAGTAACTCAAACCACCAAGGGCTTCTAGAGCGTTTGTCCAACCAAGGCTTCCAGGACTAGTAACTCAACCTAAGTTGTTACAAGGCTTCCAACGTGATTGTCCAACCAAGGCTTACAGGAACTAGTAACTCAATCCACAAGCATAAGGAACATGAACACCAATAAGAAAAACAAGGTAAACCCACAACACCATAGCTATCCAGGAAATGACAAGGCTAGGCAAAACCATTGTCAATCCAAGAAATCCTCCATGCTAATGACACATCACTACCAAGAAACCACATGCATGTGCCATGCATACCAAAACTAACAAGGAAATCATACATGCAATTCGGTACCCGTTGTAGCTATTGATCTCGTTGTCCTCTTGCACTTTCCTAGTTTTCCTTTTCCTTCTTGCTCCAAATCCCAAGTATGTCACACTCCTCCAAGAGTGCTCCAAGAAAACTCTAAGTGTCCAAGAATATGAGAGAGAGATAGAATAAAAGAGAGAGCTCCAAAACTGAACTGTCAAAAGCAAACACTAACAAAAAGCTAAACCAACAAAAGCCATGAACTTATCCTCATAAGCCTTTTTTATCATTGAGGCCTCTATTTTCTTCCTTTTCCATTATTTTCCTTCAATTTCCTCCTCACATGCAACTTGTCACCTTTCACCTCATTATTTTCATAAATAAAATGCTCATTAATGCCTCTTTTCCTTTCCAAAGCCTTTGTCATCATCCTTTTACCAATTTCCTTTCCAAAGCCTTTGTCATCAACATCTTTAACATACTTCTTAAGTAACGACACATGGAAAACATCATGGAATTTCATTGCCGGAGGCAGTGCATGTATGTAGGCCACTGGTTCGATCCTTTCAAGGATCTCAAAAGACCCACAATATCGAGTTGCCAGCTTCGCACATGTCTCAATGCTCAAGGAGCTCTTCTTGGGCTTGATGTGCAAGTACACATGTTCCCCAACCTGAAACTCCTTAAACACCATGTGTTTATTTGCATAACTCTTCTGTCTATTCTATGATGATTTTAAATTATGCTTGATAAAATGCATTTCCTGTTCCATCTCCGCCAACATGTCTAGTCCAATCAACACCCTGTTAACTGGATCAATCCAACTGATAAGAGTATTACAACTCTGCCCATAGAGTGCCTCAAATAGACACATACTCAGAGAATCCTGATACCTGTTGTTTTAAGCATACTCAACCAGTGGCATATACTCTTCCCACTTTCGTTTTTGATGCATCACATACATCCTCAACATCTACTCCACAATTTGTTGACCCTCTCTATCTGTCCATATGTTTGTGGATGATAATTTGTGTTGAAGGCCAAATTTGTACCCAAAATTGAAAATAACTCTTTCTAGAACCTATAAGTGAATTGACCATCCCTGTCTGACACAATATTATTCAGAACACCATGCAACCTCACCACATATTTGATGAATACCTATGCCACATCACTAGTTGGATACATAGACTTCACCAAGATGAAGTGCGTTATTTTTGTCAACCTGTCCACCACAAACATGATGGAATCATGTTGTCAAGATGTCTTCGACAAAATTGTGATAAAATCAATAGAAATGAGCTCCCATTTCCACTCTAAAATCAAAATCGACTATAGTAAACCAACTTGATTCTTACACTCTACTTTTACCTATTGACAATCCAAACATCTAGCCACAAAATTTGTCACTTCCTTCTTTAGATTCCACTAATAAGAGAACTTATTCACCGATGTCAATGTTTTCTGATATCTTGGGTGACCTGAATACGACTTAACATGAAATTCCCTCAATATAATCTTCTTGAGCTCACAGTTGTCCGACACATATATCATGTCCCTAAATTTCACCAAACCACCCACTGTGAGATGATAGTCCACATACTGATCACCTATACCCTGTTGTAACCTATGCCTAAGCTCCCTATACTTGTCATCCTGTTGACATGCCTATAAGATACGATCCTATAGATCTGTCCCATATGAACTCATAGCTACAATGTGATTTACATGAACCCTTCTGCTAAGATCATCTGCAACCCTGTTCTCTTTCCCTTTAATGTACCTGATCTCAAAGTCAAAATCATTGATCGTGGTAAACCATTTAGCTTTCCTAGTGTTCAAATTCGGTTGGTCAAATAGATATCTCAATTCACTATGATCACTCATCAATACAAACCTTATGCGAAGAAGATAGTGCCTCCACGTCTTCAATGCATGAACGACCGTTTCCAACTCAAGATTATGTGTGACATAATTTTGTCCGTGCTCATTCAATTTCCTTGATTCGTAACATACCACCTGTACCTCCTGCATAAGGACTCCACCAAGCCCTCTCTTGCAAGAATCTTTGCATACTACAAACCCTTTATCTGGATATGCAATATTTAAAACTGGAGCATTTGTCAACAACTGCTTCAATTGCTCAAATCTAATTGTGCAGTCCTTTGTCCATTCAAATTTCTTACCTTTTCTTTGAAACGATGTATAGGATAAGCAATATGTGATAAGTTACTGATAAACCTACTGTAATAACCTGATAACCCCATAAATGACCTTACCTCATCCACATTCCTAGAATTTTCCCTTCCATGATAGCTTTTAACTTTTCCGAGTCCACTGCTATGCCTTCCTTGGAAACCACATGCCCCAAGTAATTTATCTCTGTCTGAAAGAAACTACATTTGTTAATCTTGGAATACAACTTATGCTCTCTTATAAATCTCAACACTGCTGCTAAGTGTTCGACATGCTCTTCCTCATTCTTAGAATATATCAATATATCATCAATGAATACAATAAAAAACTTATCTAGATAAGGATGCAATACATTATTCATCAAACACATAAAAGTAGCTGGAGCATTAGGCAAACTGAAAGGAACTACAACAAGATAATGTCCATACCTGGTTCAGAAAGCAGTATTGTAGATGTCCTCTTCTTTAATGTGTACATGATGGTATCTTGATCTCAAGTCATTCTTCGAGAACATTGCTTCTCCCTTCAATTGATCAAAGAAGTCATCAATCCTCGACAACAGATACATGTTCTTAATGGTTACCTTGTTCAACTGCCAGTAATCAATGCATAACCTGAGAGTACCATCCTTCTTCTTCACAAACAATATTTTTTCACACAAAGGCGATACACTTGGCCTAATGTGCCCCTTATCAAGCATTTCCTTCAACTATAACTTCAATTCCATTAGCTCTGGTGTGCTCATATTGTATGGTGGATTTGATGTTGATGTTGTCCCTGGTACCAACCCAATAGAAAAGTCCACTTCCCTATGAGGCGAAAACTGTGAAATATATGCGGAAAACACATCCTAAAACTACAGTAGAACCGGGTACCTGTTCAATACCTCTAAATCCTCAACATCCTTACCTTTATCGATGGAAATATGCATTGCAAATAAAACACACCCTTTCCTGCAACTGTGCTTTGTCTGCATAGCTGTGACCATTCTTACTAATGTTTCCTTCTTCTTACCCTGCAAGATTCTTTGTTCTCCATTGTCATTCAAGCACTCAATAGCCTTGTCATAACAATCCACCTTGGTCCTGTGAAGATCTAGCCAATCCATACCTAAAAGCATCCTATATGATCCAAATGGAAGTATATTTAGTGCATTGATGTAGGCATACCATTCAACTTAAATGCACAAGCTCTGTTGAGATTCAACAGGAATATCCTAGTGAAAATTATGCACCTACCCAAGGATGGAGCCTCAGGCTATTTTAAGTGGAGGTCTATTTATAGATGCATGAGCAAATTCTATTTATAGATCACATGTCTATTTATAGATGCATGTCGACTATTATTATCCCTTAATAATAGTTGGACAATAAACATTAATCTATTCTCAATGAGTACTTGGAAATAGTTAACTGAAGTGGCAAATCAATTAGCTATAGGAAATTTGAGTTAAAAGGTTGGTTGGTGGGACATGCAAGTGGACTTCGTTGTAACTGAGTGATTCGAAGTTGTAATAGAGTTGGATGTGTAGTTATGTGAGTTGTAAAGTAATTTAACTCAGTTAAGTGAGTTAAAATCAATTGTGCTAGTTGTAACTGAACATGCACTAGTGAGAGATCAGTGAATTAATTATTTAATTAATTCACAATCATTGGTCTCACATGAAATTGAAGATTTAATATTGTTAACTACATGCACGTAAGATCTAGTGGAGACCCAATTGAGAGGTAGGTGAAAGGGACTATTTGAATATCAGTTGTGACATTAGTGGGTGCACTCATGCAATCACACACACATTGGATATGTCCATGAGGATTGTGCAGTCAAGGCAAGCGGGATTCCATTCATTCAGGGATTGCTATCAGCAGGGATTGCCCAGTGAAGGCAGGCTGTTGTTGGGTCGTTAATATACCATTATTATTATCACTTTTGAACGCTTATTCCACCCATTTCTATTATTCTTCATCATGTCATTTATTATAATTTATTACATAAATCCATTTTATAATGATTTATGCTCTTATGAATGAATGTTATTTATTCTCCTTTATTTATAATAAATTGATGATTATGCATGATTTTATCAATGATAGTTTTAATAAATCAGTTGTAACATTATTCACCATTTTTAGCCTCCAAGATAATTTCCAGATTGAAGATTTGATCATTAAAAGTGCCAACTCAGAAATTCGTTGGAATAAGAAGTGACGGTTTTGCGGTTGAGATTTCGAACAAATGAAGCAGAATCTGGAAAATCCGGAACATGGGTTTTGTCCAGAACGGACCCAATTAACTTTTAGGAAGAATGGTTTGCCCAAATTCGGCTTGTACTGAGAGAAACGCAGGGTTTTTTGAGCATGATTTTCTCATATTTGTTGTTGCGGCCGTCCTCCAAATCTCAGCTGCAAAGCCAAATTCGCCTTGTTCTTGTTGATCAAATGGTTAGAAGCAAACCAATTTTGTAATAGAAATCATGTTATACTTAGCTTTATTGTAACTTCTCTCTGATCTCTCTCTATTTAAATGAAAACAGAGATCAGAGATGGGGGATGATTTGAGGATGATTTTTGGGGATTCGAATGATGGAATTGAGGATGGCAGAGAGAATGGATAATGGATGAGAGATTGAGAGACTTCTTGTTGTAATCCACTGTAACTCGCTTGATATTTTAATATAAATCTAGTTACCATTCCATCTTTGAATCCCGAAGTAACCCGGCCAGGCATCCGCGCTGGTGGCCCACTGTGGAGTACGCCGCTTCGTGTATCATATCTTTACAATTGCCGCCGTGTGATGTTTGATTTCCTTTTTCATTTCTTTAAATTGTTTCGTTTCAAGAATCTTTGTTTATGAACATTTGGGGAGTATGTTGTTATATCTTTATGCTTCATGTGTGGTTTGATTTCTTTCTTTTACTCTGTTCAGTAATCTGACGCACTTTCCTGTTTTACCTATCAGCGCTATTAGATATACTTGATTGGATACTATCGTTATCTGCAACAGGAATGCTATGTTATCATTTTAACTTTGTATCGCATTGCTGTTCCTTTTGATAATTGATATAACATTGCTGGTCCTTACAGATTGACATTCGATTACAGATTAACCGCGCTATATGTTCCTAAATCGGTACAACTGTATGATGTATTCTTAAATTGTGACTGTTGTTTATTCGGGATTGTTGTTCCGTTACACTTGCTGTTACTTTATAGTTATGATTCATGCATATTGTATCGAAGCTTGGATTACTGTCCCTTTTAATGATAAGTGTGTTGCATGCTTGATTTGGATTGTTGTACATTCATATTTAATCTGCTGTTCCATTTCCTGTTATTCGCATTATCTTTGCTTTGGTGTGAGAGATGATCTGTGGCTGTAGTGAACCTTGGCATTTACTGCCTAGCTCCCAGACCCGTGGTCCATGCTCTAATTTCCTTTCCATCATTTTCCAAAGGGATGGGCTATTGTTGTCGAACCCTTGACTGATACATTGCTTATTTTTCCGAATGAATGATTTAGGTTTCAAGGTATTTTGTTGTTGATTTCCATTAATTAGAGTTTGTTGTTCAGATTCCTTTAATTACAGTTTGCTTTTAAAGAGTTTTCCTAGTTTACTTTCAATGGAAGCTTTAGTTCAATTTTGATTTCCTTTTAATTGCTTTAAAGCAGGACTGTCGACTGTAGAGAACATTGGTTATTGCTTCCTCGTTCCCAGATTGATTGTCTTGTTCCGGTTTGATTTCAATTGTATCAATATCCAGAGGAATGAGTTGTTGCTACTGTATCCTCGATTGATGGTTGTTTGAGTGAATGATTTAGTTTAGAACATTTCAGTTTCTTTCTGTTCCAATTAGATTTTGTTTCCAGCTTTCATTTACTTTTGCATTTTAAGCACTATACTGCAAAACATTACTCTTGAGTAAATAGCCGCCTCAGACTGAGTACACTCTTGAAATAAAAAGTCGTCCCTGGGTTGATAATTAATGTAAAGGTAATTAGGAGTTAAAAAGACCCTTTTTATCGCTCCACATTTTGGCGCCGTTGCCGGGGAGAGTGTAGCCATTTCTAAAGAGTAGTGTGAATCTGATGAGTGCCTGCTATGAGAGAATTGGGTATTAAAAACGGAAGGAGAGAATTGGGTATTAAAAACGGAAGGTAAGAACCTGCGTACGGAGCATGTAACAACCCTGCTCCCCCGCCCGCTTTCCGGCAGATTTGTTAATTTTTTGTGTAGAAATAGATGTTTGAATTTTTGTGTGAATGACTAGAAAAAAATATAGAAATTTAAAAAAAAAACGAATCACATGATTTCACTCAAGTGGTGATGTAAGCACCACCCATTTCACTAACTAATTGACAGGAACATTTGAAGAAGGAGCCTCGAAGAAACACATGAAAAACATTCTATATTATGGTAAGAAATGGCTCACGTTTCTACTTTTGAATTTCCTATCAAAGATCTAGGAGGAGTGACACAAATGCACATAATTCCCCCATCTTTACCAAATTTTCATGGTTTAGCAAATGAAGATCCAGATACATTCTTATTTGAGTTCGAAATACTTTGTAGAGGATATGATTATTGTACTAATGATCAAAGATTGAAAGTGTTTTCTCTTACTCTAAAAGGAGCAGCTCTCCGATGGTTCATGAGCCTAGGTGGGAATTGCATCCAATCATGGGAGGACATGAAGAACATATTCTTGAAGAAGTACCAAGACTATTGCAAATCCAATGAATATATTTTCGGTATGATACAAGGGGAAGATGAAAGTTTGGAGGACTATGTAGATCGATTTCATTATAACCTTCAAAAATCAAAGCATAAGCATTTGGAAAAAGAGATCTTAAAAACACTCCTTCTTAAAGGAATCAAAGATGAATTTTTAGAACTCTTAAATCTGATAGGAAAAGGTGATGTTTTTTAGTTATCATATGATGATGTTTGTGAGTTGTGCATAAGGTATTCAAGAGGAATCTCCAAGGCTGGTAAGAATTCTAGAGATGTTTGTTCTTTCTTTTCCAAATCTGCTACAAGAATATGAGACATAAGAGCTGAAATCAATGATTTATTTGAAAATTTTAAAGTTGATTTTATTAGCTCTCTAAGCTCAAAATTGGATGTTTTGCAGGTTCATAAAAATGAAGAATTTGATGAAGTGTTTTTCCCTCATGACCAAAAGGAGCAGCCCATAGATGGTTACTCTTCCTTATCTAGGATGGAAGTATCATATCAAAGAGGTGAGGAAGCCGCAACAAGGTCAAAACCATGGAAATCATGGCCTACAGGTATGGTTCAAAACACTTCTTCTCCATTCTCTTACTTGCATAATCCATTATGGAATACTCATGTTCTAGGGCAGCCATGTCAATTTCAATATAACCATCAATCTTATCTACAAGTTTGGCATGGTTCACCTTATGATTGCATGACTACTCTCCCTCATCTTGTAGCACAAGCACATTCTCCATATTCTCCACCAGCTCTTTCACAACATCCTGCTTGCATATCAAATTTATCCACTCAACCCAACCAACCACATCATCACAATGCTCCATTCCATACACAATTTCCTTCTCAACTAATTCCACACCCTCACCACAATAAACCAGTACAACATGCTTACAATGTTGAACTGCAAAATTTACCCATCCTTCCCACCCATTCTATCTCACATGCACCAATGGAGAAAACTTACAATGAGATTCGGAATGTTTCAAATTCAAAAATTGTAGAAGCTATGGAAGAAAATGAGGTTTCTTTTAGTATGCATCAACAAGTCATTTTAAAAGCTCAAGAACTTCATGATATGATGGCTATGGGAAATCAAGAAAGTAAAGGATATATTGAAGATTGGTTTCATTCCATCACTTGTTTGCAGCATCACTCTATACTTCAACAATTTTTGACAACATCTTTTTAAGGGAAGTTGGCTTCTCATACCCTAATTTTTATCAACATGCATTTTTCAAATTTGGGTATGTACATATTTGAAGCCTTATTTCGAAAATGGTTCCATTGGAAGTACTCCTATACATAGTCATATTCATATTTCAATCAAAGTAGGTTAGTGAAAAAATAAAATAAAATAAAATAAGAACATAAATAAATGCATTTTGTTTTTTTTTGTAAAAATAGTTGTTTGTTTGTTGCAACACGCTATCAAATCAACATTGGTGATAATTTTTTTTTAATCATTTGTGTATGTAGATGACTTATAATGGAAATAATAGTTCTACAAACACTCATATTCATTTTTATCACCAATTTGAAAAAAATGCTTGAATATCATTTTTTTGGCTTGCGGGCTTGATGAAATTTCTGGAAAAACAGTCGGGACAGTCATGTTTTGAGGGGCCAAAAGTGAATATTTTTAAAACCTGTTTCTATCCTAAGTAGCCCTTGATTTATAATTTCCAACCCAATTTGAATCACTCAATTTGGATTTGAAACAAAAAAGTTAGAACCAAAACATTCACAGGGTGTCTAGCGGGCAGCTTAGGAACAGAGTTGGGACAGTCAGTTTTTGGAGGCCTAAATGTTTGAATTTTTAAAACCTGTTACTATGGTAGATTCCCCTATGAATATAGTTTACAAGGAAATTGGAATCACTCATTTTCAATATCGTATGGGGAAGTTATGATCAAAATACTGACTGTCTATCGTAAATCAGCGCCATTAAAACTATGTCTTTTTGGCTGTTCCTTACAGTATTTAACCTATCAATTCTTCTTGTCTTCAAAACCCATTTCTATTGGAGATAAATAAATGAATCTACTTTCATTTCCAATTTGAATCATTTGAATCCGACATCAAACGAAGAATCTATGCTTGAAATATCAATCGTTGATCTAGATTGGGTAATCGAAAATGACTCTATTATGCAGGTTGTTCTAAACAAATTTGACATATCATAGCATTGAATTTTTAAAACCTGTTGCTATTGGAGATTAAACTTTGAATTAGCTCTCATTTGGCTTTGGAATCACTCAATTTTGACGAAAAACAAAGAAGTTGTGATTAAAACACTGTAGGTTAGCATGATTGGCCACTGCTCTCCCGCAGGTAACAAATGAATTTTACTTTGTTATTTTCTCCGTGGATTTGTTCTACAGAGTAACTAATTGTTAGTTTTTTGCATAATTCTTGGATTAGGGGAGCCCGCACACCTCTCTTTCTCCATGATTTAATGTTTTATTGCAGGTAGATACTCGTTTTTTGCAGGTCCTGGAAAAATAAAGAAGGTCAATTTATGGACGAGTGATTATTGAAAGAAATTTTAAATGAAACAAAGGAATTTCATCCAACTCATTATCCAACGGATTCATAATAGAAGAAATGAAGAATTGATTTCCATTTGAAGATTCATGTCATGTCTTTGCTGCCAAAACATTTTTCGAATAAATCATTTTTTTGACATAACATCATAGCTGTTGTAACTTAATTTATTTATTTACATACTGTTTTTTGTTGTTTATTTTCTAATTTCTCTTATATTTTTTGTTTTAGGTGTTGCTTCATTCAAAGTGTAATTCATCCTCAGCATCAATGCTGTGAACAGCTAATTTGTTTTTTTGCATGTTTGCATTTTATGATTGTCCATTTTGCTGTTCCTTTCCGAATGGAACAACACTTCTGCACTTTCACGTTTTGCTGTTCCTTTTCGAATGGAACAACACTTCGACACTTTTGATTTTTGCTGTTCCTTTTCCAAAGGAATGACACTTGTGTTTTTGCTGTTCATTTTCTAAAGGAACGACACTTTTAGTTTTTGCTGTTCCTTTTTCCAAAGGAACGGCATTTGCATTTTCACATTTTTTTGTGTGTATTTTTGCTTTTTTGTGTGCATTTCCTTCGTTGTTCCCTACAAGGAACACCACTTTTTAAGTGTTTTTGCTGTTCCTTCAAAAGAATCAACACTTTGGGATTATTTTCGGGAGAAACCCTTCCTTCCTCTTGTGGGATTATTCCTAGTTCATCTCAACCACATTTTACTGATTCCCTTTCATGGCATGAATTACACTACTTTTATGAGGACAAGAATTATGGATTCTATTGAAGCGAGTTAATATAATTCACGTTATGATCTTTAATAGGATAGCTCCTTGATAATAGCTTATTTTCAAAAGGGACACAATTATTTATATACTACTTTACTGCATTGTTTTCTAATGAACATGATGTTGATTGATTATCTTAATACCATGTTGGTTCCACCCTTCTGGATTATAATCTTCTCTGTCTGTAATAAATGAGATTATGGGTATATTTTTCTATTGACATGTTCAACTTCTTCCACCATCCCTGCTCTTAAGGAGTACCGAGCCTCCCTCTTTTTATCATAAAAATGTGTAATAATAACAAAATTTTGTTCGCAGATGGAGGATAGGGGGTCTCAGTACGAGCCAGCCTACCATGTTCATAAGGCTGTAACAAAGTGACATTCCCATTATGGTCACCACACCAGGGTTATGATCCATTGGATAGCCCAATTATCCTTGGAACAGGAGGTCTCATCACGAGCTGGCCTGATCACTTTTGCTACATCCCAGTGAATGGCAGTGTGGTTATCTGGTTACCACGCCAGCACACTGGTCTCTTCTGTAAGAACAGCACTGAAACTCTCTAGTTATAAATTGAGGATTCTGGCTCATATGGGTTAAAAAGCAACCCTGCCGAGGCTATGGACGCCTGCTGGCAGCAGAGGCTCTGCTTATGGTATTGAAGTTATATCTTATCGTCAATTATTACTATAATACCCTTTTCTTATTTTTTTTTTTTCTTTTTATCAGAGAAGTTATTTCCTTAATTTTCCCTGTTTTGAACCTTTATGCATGAGAAATTTTTTTTATGATCAATCGCATCATTTTCAGCTAGAATACTGTCAGTAAAGCATTTTTTTGGCATATTGCTGTTCTTTTTCTCTTTTTCATAACTTATCATCAATCCAAAGCGTCCTATCTTTTATTCATAACTATCTTTACACACTCTGCTCTCATTATAACCATAACTCTCGCTATCCTATCATTGATATGTGTACTTTGCTTTATTTACTGCAATATTGTTCATTCCCTTGCCTTGCTCTCAGCACAACACCTCTCATATGCTTTATGGTCATGGAATTCCTTTTCCAATTGGAGGGGGAATGTATGCATTATGGGATAGCATGCGATATGATTACTACACTCTGCCATAACTTGTTGATTTGACAAAAGTTTTTCTGACTGAAAGTTTTGCATGCATCTTATCTATTTCTACTCAAAACTAACACTATGGATTCAAGAACATTGTATGCAAAATAGTGCTTTGTTTACAGGAGAACAACAAGTATGGGCAGAATTCTATTCACAGCATGACCACACTATTGCAACTAACAGAAGAGGCTCGAGCAACTCGCGAACGTGCACAATTCTTCAGACATGACGTGCTTACCTGGATTCCACCTTTTGTATCACTTTCAGCACCAACTCTGCCAACATCAGCTTCAACACCTGCCAGTACATATATGTCATTCCACATTTTTGGAGGTAAAACTTGAGGTAAAATCGCATAATTTTCTGATTTATTACGAATTTAGGAGAATTTACTGAAATCCATTTTGAGCATTATTTATCATCCTTCATTCCACATCTTTACCACTTCCCCTTTTTCAGCGGCATATCATCTTTTAGTTTGGGGGAGTGTTGCTTTCATTCATTTCTTTCTTATAACCATGTCATTCATATTATTTATCATCCATTGCTATTCTTATTCCTTCTCAACACCTCCCTTATTCCATGTTGTTTTACACCAAGCATAGAATTCAACAGCTGGTAGCAACCACCTCAATTTTTTTCTAGCATCGCATGAGGGCATGCTAATTTTTCAGAGAGGGGGAGGAGTTGCTACGCATGATGGATGTTTTCAATTTTCTTTCTCATTTAAGGCATACAATTTCATTTTTACACAATGCAGAAATTGATTTCCATAATATTTTTAAAACTATGAACTCAATTCTTGTGATTTTTGGAAAATGCAGACGTATCATTAATACAAACCCAGACAATTTCAAAAAATATTGGTTCATAAAATTTCGGAAATCATGCACTCTCACCTACAGCCATTTTGTTGATATCTCATGATCCGTGCATCAAAACGATCTAATTTTTGGATCATAGAGACATTCATATATTATAAATTTACTTGCAACATTTCAACAAAAGTTGGTTTGTAGTTTTTGGGAAAATGGTTAATGAAGGTTGCTGTGACTTATATCATATTTTGCTGCAACTTCATTGTTCTGCCTTCATCAAAATCGTTAAGTTTGAATATTCATTAATTAAGGAAGAATTCATTTGTCCTATCCATTTCATGAGCTAGGATGAACAAATTTTTTTATTGTTTGGTTAACACATGGGTTTTGTCTTTGGGTTGCATGAGGACATGCAACATATTGAGTGTGGGGGTATGTTGGGTCGTTAATATACCATTATTATTATCACTTTTGAACGCTTATTCCACCCATTTCTATTATTCTTCATCATGTCATTTATTATAATTTATTACATAAATCCATTTTATAATGATTTATGCTCTTATGAATGAATGCTATTTATTCTCCTTTATTTCTAATAAATTGATGATTATGCATGATTTTATCAATGATAGTTTTAATAAATCAGTTATAACATTATTCACCATTTTTAGCCTCTAAGATAATTTCCAGATTGAATATTTGATCATTGAAAGTGCCAACTCAGAAATTCGTTGGAATAAGAAGCGACGGTTTTGCGGTTGAGATTTCGAGCAAATGAAGCAGAATCTGGAAAATCTGGAACATGGGTTTTGTCCAGAACGGACCCAATTAACTTTATTAAAGAACGGTTTGCCCAAATTCGGCTTGTACTGAGAGAAATGCAGGGTTCTTTGAGCACGATTTTCTGAGATTTGTTGTTGCGGCCGTCCTCCAAATCTCAGCTGCAAAGCCAAATTCGCCTTGTTCTTGTTGATCAAATGGTTAGAAGCAAACCAATTTTGTAATAGAAATCATGTTATACTTATCTTTATTGTAACTTCTCTCTGATCTCTCTCTATTTAAATGAAAACAGAGATCAGAGATGGGGATGATTTGAGGATGATTTTTGGGGATTCGAATGATGGAATTGAGGATGAATTAGAGATTCAGAATTGAGGATGGCAGAGAGAATGGATAATGGATGAGATATTGAGAGACTTCTTGTTGTAATCCACTGTAACTCTGCTTTGATATTTTAATATAAATCTAGTTGCCATTCCATCTTTGATCCTGAAGTAACCCAGCAGCATCTGCTGGCGGCTAAGGGCCCAGCCTCTGGTGGAGTACGCTGCTGTTGTGTATCATATCTTTACAATTGCTGCCGTGTGATGGTTTGATTTCCTTTTCATTTCTTTAAATTGTTTTGTTCAGTAATCTTTTGTTTAGTTATCATTTTAAATTTGTATCGCATTGATGTTCCTTTTGATAATTGATATAACATTGCTGTTCCTTACAGATTGACATTCGATTACAGATTAACCGCGCTATATGTTCCTAAATCGGTACAACTGTATGATGTATTCTTAAATTGTGACTGTTGTTTATTCGGGATTTTTGTTCCGTTACACTTGCTGTTACTTTATAGTTATGATTCATGCATATTGTATCGAAGCTCGGATTACTGTCCCTTTTAATGATAAGTGTGTTGCGTGCTTGATTTGGATTGTTATACATTCATATTTAATCTGCTGTTCCATTTCCTGTTATTCACATTATCTTTGCTTTGGTGTGAGAGACGATATGTGGCTGTAGTGAACCTTGGCATTTACTGCCTAGCTCCCAGACCTGTGGTCCATGCTCTAATTTCCTTTCCATCAGTTTCCAAAGGGATGGGCTATTGTTGTCGAACCCTTGACTGATACATTGCTTATTTTTCCGAATGAATGATTTAGGCTTCAAGGTATTTTGTTGTTGATTTCCATTAATTAGAGTTTTCTCTTCAAATTCCTTTAATTACAGTTTGCTTTTAAAGAGTTTTCCTAGTTTACTTTCAATGGAAGCTTTAGTTCAATTTCGATTTCCTTTTAATTTCTTTAAAGCAGGATTGTCGACTGTAGAGAACATTGGTTATTGCTTCCTCGTTCCCAGATTGATTGTCTTGTTCCGGTTTGATTTCAATTGCATCAATATCCAGAGGAATGAGTTATTGCTACTGTATCCTCGATTGATGGTTGTTTGAGTGAATGATTTAGTTTAGAACATTTCAGTTTCTTGCTGTTCCAATTAGATTTTGTTTCCAGCTTTCATTTACTTTTGCATTTTAAGCACTATACTGCAAAACATTACTCTTGAGTAAATAGCCGCCTCAGACTAAGAACACTCTTGAAATAAAAAGTCGTCCCCGGGTTGATAATTAATGTGAAGGTAATTAGGAGTTAAAAAGACCCTTTTTATCGCTCCACAGCTGTCTGGAGGCAGTAAATTGACGCATTTATTTGCCAATTTTTGTATGATAGTGTGATACAATTGTATATTGTATAGAGAACTCTTGGATTAGAGTTTTGTATGATATTTTTTCATGATCCATGATATATACATAATATATGATAGTGGGGTTTTTAGCTTTATTCTTTCCCGGTAAAAATATATGTGTTATGTGTGATTGATATTTCTTCTTGATATTGCAATTCGTGATCGTGTTTTAAATTCCACAATATTTTTTGTAGAAGCGATTCTATATTTAACAGTGGCATATAATTGTTAGATCAGGAGAATCCAGGAAATACATAATTTGTATTAAATTTCTACATGGTATCAGAGCACAGAAGATTGGAATTTTGAAGCAGGAGCTGATTTTCTTGGTGGAAACAATTCGAATTTGAAAAAAGGTTTTCTTGGTGCTATAGTTGAGTAAACATTGAAATGGCTTTCAATGGCTTGCGGATAGAGTATGCACTCAAGGGTAGCTCGAACTAAATTTCTTGGAAGGATAGGATGGAGGTGGTGCTCGAAGATAATGGCTTGAAGGAATTCATTGAAAGTGATGTTCCTAAGCCCACTTTGACGGATGTTGCATTACTTGATGCACGGAAAAATAAAGTGGCAAAGGTGAGGAGAATTCTGTTAGAAGGTGTACGAGACCACATTGGATCAAGCCTTCATGGGAAAGCCACACCATATGCTGTGTGGAAGGCTTTGACGAATATTTTTCAAAGCAACAACGACCATAGGAAATTGGCGCTGAAAGATAAACTCAGGAAGATCAAGATGGAAAAGGGCGACAACATTCCAAAGTATCTCACAAAGTTTGTCCAATGTTAGGATGAACTGGGGAGTGTGGGAATCACTGTTGCTGATGATCATTTTGTGAGCTTGGCTCTCTTGGGACTTACTAAGAGTTGGCAAAATTATGAAGACTTTGTTAACGGACGAGAAAAACTGCTGGATTGGGAATGACTATGGTCGGATCTAGTGAAGGATGAGTTCAAGAGGAACACCAGAGATGGTTCTTCATCAAAGCATGATGATGAAGAGGATTGTGCTTTGGCTGCCAAGGCAAGGAAAGGGAAGGGGAAGAAATTCCATTCAAAAACCGAGTCTAAAGGAGAGAAGCTAGATTTTTCCAAGGTGAAGTGTTTTCACTGTCACGAACATGGGCATCTCGCTACTAACTGTTCGTAGAAGAAGAAGAAAAATAAGGTTGTTGGAGCTACAGTTGGTGAGACGCTTACCTTGTAATCTGAACTTGATTTCTCTTTGATCACATCCATGGTGTCAAGTGCGTTGGGATCGGTGTGGTATTTGGGTAGTGGCGCTTCCTTCCACATGACGAGAGATAAGGAGCTTTTCAGTGACTTGGAGGAGAAAGATCTCCAAATGCATATAGAGATGGGCGATGATGGACGATACAACGCGACTTGCATTGGTACCATTACCTTTGAGAGGGAGTCAGGTAAACTTGTAGAAATTAGATAACTGATATGTTATACATCCGAGATTCTCCTAATCACACACTATTTCAACTTCATGCACAATACAAAATCTCTTCTACCATTGATCATTACTTGCGGAAATAAAATCAATTGCATGCACACATTAAAACCATAAAAATTCACACATATGAACACAGTAATTTATGGGAAAGCTTAAAGTTGAAAACCCCCAACTATCTGTATATTATATGTCATAGAGATCATGTAACAATCAACATACAAAGCTCCTCACAAAGCTTTCAGTACAATCTCCAGTTGCTACACACTAAGCAAGTTCGATCTAGCAAATCTCATGCTCCAATCTCTGCCACCTGCTAGCTAGCCTCTACTGTGCAATCACTGCTGAAGAATGGCCCAGAACGAACTCGAATTGGTCCAGCCTTGCTCACGCAATCCTCATTGGCATCTCCAACCACTGTGTGTTGCATTTCATGCAACACTATAGTCACAACTGATAGTCAACCTGCTCTTTCACCTACCTCTCCACTGGTCTCCACTGAAACTGTCCATGCACTGTAGTTAATTGATGTATTCTTTAGTTGATTAATGAGTTAATAATTAGTGAATTAATTAATCATTAATTCACACCACTCTCACTAGTGTATCAATCAGTTAGACTAGATACAACTAGCTCAACTATGTTTAACTAAGTTAAACTGAACACAACTCCACCAACTACCTCAATAACTCCACCAAACTCTGTCACATGAGTTCTAACTGAAGTCTCCATGCAATAGCTCCACTTAACCCTCAAGAATAGCATAATTCCTTCTGTCAGCTCCTGTGCCACATCTGTGCACTTAACTGAAGTGCTCCAAGAGAATAAGATAATGTTTATAGTCCAAATATTATTAAGAGCTAATAATATTCGACATATCTATTTTTAGACTGGCAATCTAAAAACAGATTCTGCCCAATATGTCTAAAAATAGAAGTCCATATATTTTTCCCAACTTGACCAACCATCCACAAATAGCATCCTGCAACTCATAGAATATGATCGACATGTCTAAAAATAGACATAGTCTAAAAATAAACTTGCGCCAGAAATAGTCTGCGGGCCCACTTAGTGAAGGCAACTATTTTCACTAAGCTCATCATCTTGTTGCATTCTCAACACTCCCTCTCAACAAGATAGGGATTATCTGCCACCCTGATCCTGCCTTTGTGGTATTCGAATTTTCTCCTGGTGAGCGCCTTCGTCAAGATATCAACATCCTGATCCTCCATGGGAATGTATGAAAGTAACATGATCTTCCGCTGCACACAATCTTTGATATGATGATACCGGTTCGTGAAGCTATGCAGCCTCAACTCATCCTCCTGTCTGTACCAAGATCCATATCCCGATGTGCCTCTGAGATATCTCAATACATGCTTTCCTACCTTCCAAAAGAGCTTGGTAGGCTTAACCATAGCTTGTGAACGCTGGTTAACAGCGTAGCATATGTCAGGTCGTGTATTGACTAGATACATGAGCAACCCCACCAACTGTCGGTAAACAGTGGCATCCACTACCTCTTCCAATATAGCATCCTATTTCCTCCAACCACCAGGAAGAGGAGTGTCAATAGGCTTGCAACCATGCATGTTGAACTTCTCCAGTATCTCCTGGGAATACTTGCCTTGAGACACAAATAGTCCATCACTGTGCTGCCAAATTTCCAATCCCAGAAAATAATGAAGGAGGCCCAAGTCCTTCATCTCAAACTCCTTTGCAAGATCAACCTTGCATGAGTGTATCAACAATTCATCACCTGTCAAAATCAAATCATCTACATAAAGTACAATGATAAGAAACTTACCCTCCACCACAATTTGGTATAGGTTTGGATCTGCCCCACTCTTGGAGAATCCAAGTCCGGTGAAATAACTGTCTATCTGTGTGTACCACGCACGAGGTGCTTGCTTCAACCCATACATCGCTCTCTTGAGCCTACACACATGCGACTCGCTGTTGAAGATCTCAAAACCTTCGGGCTACTCTATGTACACCTCCTCCTCAATGACTCTGTTGAGTAACGCAGTCTTCACATCCATCTGATGAATGTGCCACCCCATCTGCACTGAGAGAGATAGGATGCTCCGTATGGAAGAATACCTTGTGACAAGTGCAAAGGTTTCCTCATAGTCGATCCCCTCAATCTGTGAGAAGCCCCAGGAAAAAAATCTTGCCCTGTACTTCTCCACACTCCCGTCAGCAACTTTCTTCACTTTGTAGATCCATCTCGAGCCTACCACTGATTTCCCTTCTGGCCTTGGGACAATCTCCCATGCACTGTTTCTGACAATCGAATCATACTCTTCCACCATGGCATCTACCGATGCATGGTCCTCCACAGCTTCCTCGAAAGAGGATGGCTCTATCACGATACACTTGCTCATAAGAGCCATGTATCCAATATATCGGTCAGGTGATTGTCTCTGTCTGCACTGTGATGTAGGTGCTCCTACAATCTTCTCTGCATCAAGATTCAGTCGCTCAGCTTCCGTAGTGCGCTTCTGCCCTCTGATGGTTGGCGCTGAATGAGTGGTTTCTTCCACTCCATGAACCTCCTCTTGTGGCTGATCCACATCATGAGGCTCATCCTTAGGAACTAATAGCTCCTCATCTGCATGCAAGTGTGGCTCCCTCTCAAGCGAACACTTCATGGCTTTCTCCTCATGAAATTTGATATCCCGTCGCACAACAGTCTTGCGACTGTATGGAAAATACATATGATAGTTGTGGGTCGTATCAGTGTATCCCACAAATATCCCAACCTCTGCGTTCGGCTAAAGCTTCTTCCTGGCATCCTTCCTCACATGAATGTAAACAGGTGAACCAAAAATCCTCAAATGGGAAATATCGGGCCTCTTACCAAAAAACGCCTCCTCGGGTGTACTCATTCCAAGTATCCTGTGAGGACAACGGTTCTGCACATATACTGCAGTATTGCATGCCTCATCCAACAAGTGTATGGGAAGGCCCTGATCATGCAACATCGCCCGTGCAGCACCCACGATCGTTTTTTTCTTCCGCTCAACAACCCCATTCTGCTGTGGGTTATGAGGTGCTATGAGCTCTCTTCGAATTCCTTCTGCGCTGCAAAATTCCTTGAATTCGCCAGAGATGAATTCACCACCATTGTCACTCCTAAGAGCCTTCACCTGCTTCCCCGATTCTTTCTCAACCAGTGCCTTGAACTCACAGAACTTTGAGTATGTATCGCTCTTCTTCTGCATGAAGAAGATCCAACACTTCTGAGAAAAATGATCAACAAAGATCACATAATACTTGTGCTTTGCTGTCGAAGCTCCTGAGAAAGGTCCACACACGTCTATGTGAATTCTCTCAAGGATCGTCGTGGCGCGACTATCCTTCTCGTGAGAGGTGGCTTTCATAAATTTTCCCAAGGTACATCCCTTGCACTGATCTGACTGCGTAAGAGTACCCTTAGGAAGCCCAGTAGAAATCTGCTACAAAATTTTCAAAGCTCCATGGTGAAGGTGGCCCAATCTCCTGTGCCACAGCTCGCCCGCATCCCGGCTCACCACTCCTTCTGCCTTGCCTGCCATTGCTGCGCAGCCATCTACCTGCAATTGATAAAGGTTCTTAACTCGAACCCCTATCCTCCGGGTTTCACCAGTTGCCTTACTGTGCAGGAAATCCTTTCCCTCGCTAAAGACAACATCATATCCATTATCTTCCAACATCACCACAGAGATAAGATTCTTCTTAAATCCTGGAACATGCATGACTTCATTCAATACGAAGGGTTTACCAAACTCCCTCTCAAAGGAAATGGTACTGATACTGGTCACATTGTATCTACCATCATCGCCCATCTTGATGTGCACTCCAAGATCTTTCTCATCCAGATCAGCAAACAAATCTTTGTCTCCAGTCATGTGAAAAGATGCACCACTGTTAAGAAACCATACTGAACCCATCATACTTCAGACCAAGCATGCGATCAGTGAAAAATCCAACTCAAACTGCGAGGCTAAGGCCTCTCCAGCTGCAGATCCAGCAACTTGCTTATTTTTCTTCTTCTGTGGACAATTTGTGGCGTAATGTCTGTGTTGGTGACAGTGAAAGCACTTCACCTTGGACATGTCCTGCTTCTTGCCTTTCGCACCGGATTGAGAAGCATTTTTCTTGAAATTCCCCTTCCTTGCTTTGGCAGCCAAAGAAAAATTTTATTCATCTTCATTCTTCGATGAAGATCCATCCCTGGTACTCCACCTTATCTCCTCTTGCACAAGATCCGACCAAAGTCGCTCCCATCTTAGCAATTTCTCTCGACCATTGATAGAGTCTTGATAGGAATGCCAACTCTTCGGAAGACCAAGGAGAGCCAAGCTCACCAATTCCTCATCATTTACAGTAACCCCCACACTTCCTAGCTCATCCCTGCACTGGACAAACTTCGTGAGGAACTTGGGTGTACTGTCGCCTTTCTCCATTTTTATATGCCTGAGTTTATCCTTGAGCGCCAACTTCCTTTGGTCTCTCTTGCTTTGGAACAAGTCTGTCAACGCTTTCCACATCAAGAATGGAGAAGCTTTAACATGAAGGTTGGACACTATGTGAACCTTTACTCCTTCCAGCAAAATCCTTCAACACTTTGCTGTCTTCTTTTTCCATGCGTCAAGTGCGGCAACATCGCTAGAAGCAGGTTTTGGAATTTTTGCATCTATGAACTCCTTCAACCCATTGTCCTCTAGCACCACCTCCATCCTGTCCTTCCATGCAATATAATTCTAGCTTCCCTCAAGGGCATACTCCAATCGCAATCCGTTGAAAGACATCTCAATTTTGACACCAAGAAAACACTGTTGCAAATTCGAATTCCACCAGCACAAAACTCAACCGCTTCAATGCTTTGCAATTGCTCCAATGATAAATATCGCTATGATACGATGTAGAAATTAGATAACTGATATGTTATACATCCGAGATTCTCCTGATCACACACTGTTTCAACTTCATGCACAATACATAATCTCTTCTACCATTGATCATTACTTGCAGAAATAAAATCAATTGCATGCACACATTAAAACCATAAACATTCACACATATGAACATAGTAATTTGTGGGAAAGATTAAAGCTGAAAACCCCCAACTATCTGTATATTATATGTCATAGATATCATGTAACAATTATCATACAAAGCTCCTCACAAAGCTCTCAGTACAATCTCCAATTGCTACACACTAATCAGGTCCGATCTAGCAAATCTCATGCTCCAATCTCTACCACCTGCTAGCCTGCCTCTACTACCCAATCATTGCTGAAGAATGGCTCAAAATGAACTCCAATTGGTCTAGTATTTCTCACGCAATCCTCATTGGCATATCCAACCACTATGTGTTGCATTTCATGCAACACTATAGTCACAACTGATAGTCAACCTGCTCTTTCACCTACCTCTCCACTGGTTTCCACTGAAACTGTCCATGCACTATATTTAACTGATGTATTCTTTAGTTGATTAATGAGTTAATAATTAGTGAATTAATTAATCATTAATTCATACCACTCTCACTAGTGTATCAATCAGTTAGACTAGATACAACTAGCTCAACTATGTTTAACTAAGTTAAACTGAACACAACTCCACTAACTACCTCAATAACTCCACCAAACTCTGTCACATGAGTTCTAATTGAAGTCTCCATGCAATAGCTCCACTTAACCCTCAGGAATAGCATAATTCCTTCTGTCAGCTCCTGTGCCACATCTGTGCACTTAACTGAAGTGCTCCAAGAGAATAAGATAATGTTTATAGTCCAAATATTATTAAGAGCTAATAATATTCGACATATCTATTTTTAGACTGGCAATATAAAAATGGATTCTGCCCAATATGTCTAAAAATAGAATTCCATATATTTTTCCCAACTTGACCAACCATCCACAAATAGAATCCTGCAACTCATAGAATATGATCGACATGTCTAAAAATAGACATAGTCTAAAAATAGACTTGCGCCAGAAATAGCCTGCGGGCCCATTTAGTGAAGGCGACTCTTTTCACTAAGCTCATCATCTTATTGCATTCTCAACAAAACCATTTCAATTGAAAGATGTGATGCATGTTCCAGGTCTGAGGAAAAACTTGGTCTCAATCTCAATGTTGGAGGATAGAGGCTATGACATTTTTTTCAGCGATGGAAAATCTCTCCTGCGACATAAAACAATGGGTCAAGCCAAGAGGATACAGATTCTAGTTAAGAATCTATACAAGTTGGAGGTAGATGGCTGCACTACTATGATGGGCAAGGCAGAAAAAATGGTGAGCCGGGATGAGGGCGAATTATGGCACAGGCGATTGGGCCATCTTCATCATGGAGCCTTGAAAGTCATGCAGAAAATATCTACTGGAATTCCAATGGGAACACTTGCTCAGTTAGATCAGTGCAAGGGTTTCACCATGGGGAAGTATGTAAATTCCACCTTTCATGAAAAGGAGAACCATGCTTCAGTTATCCCGGAGAGGGTTCACACAGACGTGTGTGGACCATTCTCAGTTGCTTCAACAGTAAAACATAGGTATTATGTTATTTTTGTTGATGAATTTTCTTGTAAATGTTGGATATTATTCATGCATAAGAAGGAATAAACATTCTTAAAGTTATGTGAGTTTAAGGCATTGGTGGAGAAAGAGTCGGGGAAGCAAGTGAAGGCTCTGAGGAGCGATAATGGTGGAGAATACATCTCTAATGGATTCAAAGACTTCTGCGGAAAAGAAGAAATTTGAAGAGAACTCATAGTGCCTCATGACCCACAACAAAATGGGGTCGTACAGAGGAAGAACAGAACAATTTTGGGTGCAACATGAGCGATGTTGCATGATCAGGGCCTAACAATGCATTTGAGGGCAGAAGCATGCAACACTGCGGTTTATGTGAAAATGCATTGTCCTCATAGAGTACTTGGCACGAGTACACCTGAAGAAGCTTTCACTGGTAAGAAATCGAATGTTTCTCACTCTAAGACTTTTGGCTCATCTGTTTATGTGCATGTGACCAAGGATGCCAGGAAGAAGCTGGAGCCGATTGCTGAAGTTGGGATATTTTTGGGGTACACAGAAACACCCCATAATTATCGTGTGTATTTTCCTAACAGTAAGATGATTGTTATGCGACGGGATATAAAATTCGATGAGGGGGAAGCCATGCGGTTGTCGCTTGAGAGGGAGCTAGACTTGCATGCTGAGGAGGAACTGTTGGTTCCCAAAGATGAGTCTCCAGATGTGGATAAACCACAGGAGGAGGTTCATGGAGTGTAGGAGTCCACTCAAGTAGAGCCAAACATCAGAACTGGCAGAAGGTGTACCACAGAAGCTGATAGGATGAGACTTGATGCTGCGTAGAATGTAGGAGCCCCTACTTCACAACATAGACAAAAAAAGTCTCTTGACCGATTTACTGGATACATGGCTCTCATGAGAAAATGTATTGTGACTGAGACATCTTCATTTTAGGAAGCAGTGCTGGAGCCCACATGAGTAGATGCAATGGTGGAGGAGTATGACTCCATTGTCAGAAACAGTGTTTGGGAAATTGTTCCAAGGTCGGTTGATAAATCAGTGGTGGGTTCAAGATGGATCTACAAGGTAAAGCAAGCTGCTGATGGGAGTGTTGAGAAATACAATACCATATTTGTGGCCTGGGGCTTCTCACAGATTGAGGGGATTGATTATGAAGAAACCTTTGCACCTGTCACAAGGTATTCTTCCATAAGGACCATCCTTGCTCTCTCAGCGTAGACGGGTTGGTGCATTCATCAGATGGATGTGAAGTCTGCATTTCTCAATGGGATCATTGAGGAAGAGGTGTACATAGAGAAGCCTAGATGATTTGAAATCTTCAGTAGCGAGTCGCATGTGTGTCGATTGAAAATAGCGTTGTATGGGCTGAAGCAAGCACCCCGTGCTTGGTACACTCAGATAGACAGCTATTTCACTGGACTTGGCTTCACCAAGAGTGAGGTTGATGCAAACCTATACCAAATTGTGGTGGAGGGTAAGATTTTAATCATTGTTCTTTATGTTGATGATTTAATACTGACTGGTGATGAGCAACTGATACACTCATGCAAGGAGGACCTTGCAAAGGAGTTTGAGATGAAGGATATGGGCCTCCTTCATTATTTCCTTGGATTGGAAATATAGCGGCGAGATGGTGAAATTTTTATGTCTCAAGGCAAGTATGCAAGGGAGACATTGGGTAAGTTTCACATGGAAGGCTGCAAACCCATGGATACTCCTCTTCTAGGAAACTGGAGGAAAGAGGATGCTACATCTGGAGAGGTAGTGGATGCTACTGTCTATCGACAGTTAGTGGGTGCGCTAATGTATCTGGTGAACACAAGACCGAACATTTTCTATGCGGTTAACCAACTGAGTCAAGTGATGGTTAAGCCTACCAAGCTCTTTTGGAAGGCGGACAAGCATGTCCCGAGATACTTGAGGGGCACATCTGAGTATGGATTATGGTACAGATAGATAGATGAGGTGAAGTTTCATGGCTTCACGGATGCAGATTGGGCGGGCAGCCCAACAGACAGAAAGAGAACATCAAGGTGGACCTTTAGTATCAAATCTACAACTGCTTCTTGGTACAGAAGGAAACATAGATCTGGGGCACTCAGTTCAATGGAAGAGGAATACATGGCAGCGAGTCAAGTTGCATGTGAGGCTATCTGGATGAGAAATATCTTGGTTGGTTTGTTTGGTTCTCATTTAGATCCTACAGTGATCCATTTTGATAATCAAAGTTGCATTAAAATATCGATTAATCCTATGTTTCACGATATATCTAAGCATATAGATATTTGGTATCATCATATCAGAGATTGTGTTTAATGGAAGATCATGTTGCTTCAGTACATTCCTACGGAAGATCAGGATGCAGATATTCTGACGAAGGCGCTCACTAGGAGCAAATTCAAATACCATAAAGACAAGATCGGGGTGAAGGATAATCCCTTTCTTGTTGAGAGGAAGTGTTGAGATTCAACAAGAAGATCCTAGTGAAAATTATGCACCTACATTAGGATGGAGCCTTAGGCTATTTTTAGGTGGAGGTCTATTTATAGATGCATGAGAAAATTCTATTTATAGATGCATGTCGACTATTATTATCCCTTAATAATAGTTGGACAATAAACATTAATCTATTCTCAATGAGCACTTGGAAATAGTTAACTGAAGTGGCAAATAAGTTAGCTATAGGAAATTCGAGTTCAAACTTCTCAGAGTGTCTGCTATGTGATGGGAGTACTCATCACCATGATGCTTATCTAATCTATAGGGAGAATCTCGTGAATTGTAGTCTACCATCTTACTGGTCATCTTTGATCTTCTCTTCCTGCAAGCATATCATGTCAACTAAACCAAAACATAAACATAACCAAAATACATCAATATAGTTCATGGGAGGATATATCATCTCTAAGATCAACTAGATTAGCACATGTATAATAATAATCATAAAAATATATCAACATCATGAATGACAACACCAACTACATACCATGACCTTACGCGTGACAGTCATCACCACAACACAACATGCATATATCCAATGATATGACATGCATACACAACATATGCATATTCGACCAACATGTATTCAGGACGAACACATCCTGACAATAACATCATCAAGTTCCACATGGAAACACGACTGTAACAATGACCATCACCATGTATACATAGCAAGAAAATATACATCAAATATGCATGCATGACAATCACATTTATCCAAAGAGAAAGGGGAAACCGAACATCACCCAAGGAGAACGAAACGATGCTCTGATACCACCCTGTAACCGCCTCCTCCCACATTTACTCAAGCTAACCGGTCCACTAGGGTAAAAATGTGAAGAAGAGTTACTATGATATGATTCAACTCCCAAAGTAAAGTTAAAGAAGTGGATCTAACAAGACAAGACCAATCTAACCCTCCTCAGATGCTACAAAACCTTCAAGAGCCAACCAACCCTTCCAAGTGTCCAACCCCTAAGACAACTTGTTGTTTTGTTGACCTGGAGCCCCATTCACATTGATTTCAAGCCCTCCATGTGACTGAAACCCTCCAGTCGCATGCAAAACAAGGCATCCATGCGATTGCACCCTTTTTCAAGAAGTTTTGTACCAACAACCCCAGATTCTAAGCCACTTTTTCAAGGCTAGGACTCAGGCCTCTATCAATAACTTGATGAAACTCTCAGAATGGATAAATAAAAATATTACAAGATCTATAATGTAAAACTTGAACAAGGAGCTTATCTGATAAGTACTAGCCATGTCAAAAATTTTGTCAAACACGTCATGGACATGTAACCTACAGGTCATGTAATCTGAGATTTATCAAGAATGATTTATGCCTCCTCATAATAGCTACGAGATCATCTATTAGGTAATGCATTCATTAACATTTAATTTACTAATCAAAACAGGATGAGAGCCATAACTCAAGTATGTCATAAATCATGCTAATAACCAACATATAACTAACATAATAATAATTATAGAACAACCATTAAGATCACATAATAACAAGTACATTTACCCATAAAATACAAGAGGAAGAGAGTTCTATTGGCATATGCAAAATGCAACCATGTCTAGGACTTCCAAGTACGACCCAACCATAGATTGGGTTGAACTAAATATTTCTTTAAGCCAATCACCCCCGTGCCATATTCCAAGCATGAATGCGGGTTCTTATGGAATAAACCAAAAAAAAACAAACCAGAGATTTTAGAGGCAAAACCACCTCAACCCTCAACCAATGATTCCACCTCGCGGTTAGACATCACTAACCATCACCAGATCGGTCTCTATCCAAGTTATCTAGGGCTCAAGAGCGTTTGTTCCAACCAGGGCTTCCAGGACTAGTAACTCAACCCACAACTACTATCGGGCTTCTCGATCATTTGTCCAAACAAGGCTTCCAAGTTTAGTAACTAAACCCACCAAGGGATTCTAGAGAATTTTTCTAACCGAAGCTTCCAGGATTAGTAACTCAAACGAAGCTATTATAAGGCTTCCATAGCGTTTGTCCAACCAAGACTTTAAAAAACTAGTAATTCAACCCACAACCATAAGGAACATGAGCACCAATTAGAAAATCAAGGTAAACAAACAACACCATGGCTATCTAGAAAATGTCAAGGGTAGGAAAAACCGTTGACAATCCTGGAAATCCTCCATGCCAATGAAAAATCAGAACCAAGCACTACAAGGAAAAGACCCTCTAGCATATGTTTTTGAGGAACCCCTTATAAAAATACCCCAGACATACGTTTCTAGCGGAGGTTACTAGAGGAGGTTTGCGGGCGGAGGTGTTTGCAGATGTATTTCGTCCGATGTGCTTATCACTGTAAAATGCACCGGTGTGTTCAACACGAGAAAGCACCGGTGCGCACAAAACTTTGGCACACCGGACACCATGCGATCCGTACACACCCGCCTGGTGCATTTTATTTCTGTAGCGCACTAGTCCTTTACAAAACTTCTGCATTGGTGCCTCATAAAAAGCGTGCAAGAAAGAAACCGCCCGGTGCGGAATGAAGAAAACGCACCGGTGCGCCCATAAACCCCGCGCACTGGAACGGGGTTAAATAAAAAAAATTATGGCCACACAAAACCACACAAAACATTGGCACACCAGATACCGTGCGCTCCATACACACCTGCCTGGTGCGTTTTATTACTGTAGTGCCCCGGTGCTTTACAGAGCATCTGCACTGTTGCCTCAAAAAAAGCACGCGAAAACAGAAACTGCCCGGCGCAGAATGAGGAAAACGCACTGGTGCGCCCATAGACTCCGTGCACCGGAAGGGGGTTAAATAAAAAACAAATTATTTCCAAAAAACTGCACAAAACATTGGCACACCGGACACCGTGCGCTCCGTACACACTCACCCGGTGCGTTTTATTACTGTAGCGCCCTAGTACTTTACAGGGAATTTGCATCGGTGCCTCATAAAAAGCGCGCAAAAACAGAAACTTCCACGCGCAGAATGACAAAAACGCACCGGTGCGTCCATAAAACCCTGCGCACTGGAACGAGGTTAAATAAAAAAAATTACGGCCAAAAAACCGCACAAAACATTGGCACACCAGACACCGTGCGCTCCGTATACACCATCCCGGTGCATTGTATTACTGTAGCGCATCGGTGCTTTACAAATCGTCCGCACCAGTGCCTCATAAAAACCGTGCAAAAACAGAAACCGCTTGGTGCGGAATGAAGCAAATGCACTGGTGTGCCTATAAAATCCTGCGCATCGGAACATGGTTAAATAAAAAAAAAATACGGCCAAAAAACCGCATTTTTCACTTTTTCCAATGCTACAAAGCTCTCAAGCACCGATGCAATTTATCCTTGTTTGATCCACCTTGACGTCGGTGCTCCCATTGTACTCATTTCACGCATTGCTGCTATACATTTCCCATCAATATACAACTTGAATTTTTCAAAACTATGGAATTTTTTTTTTTCAAATTCTAAAGCCAATATGCCTCCTCGACGAGCAAATGTACAGGATTTTTTCTTGTTTTTCCATAATTAAGTCTTTTAGTGGATTATAATTTCAAATAACCTTAAAATTAACCATTTAAAAGGGGAAAAAAAAAAATTCGCAAGATGCGCTCGAGCCGTTCGGCTCGTACCGTCTTGCAGTGCTGCCTGTAAATTTACAGGTTGCACTGCAGCCGATGCTAACAGTTGCCGCACCGGTTCCGGGGCAGTACCGATAGGCACACCGTGTTATTTATTTTTTATTTTTTAAAAGTGCAGTGCGGTCGTTTACCAGGCCGCATCGTGACAATGTGGAATAGCGGAAACACAGTGCGTTGACTAAATTATCTGCCCCGGGGCTGGTAATGTTGTCAACTCACCATGTTTCCGCTATTCCACATTGTCAACAGTGTGGCCTAGTAAACCGGTGTCAACGGTATCCGCACCGGTTCCGTGGTGGTACCGAAGGTGCACCGTGTTATTTTAATTTAAAAAAAAAAGTGCGGTGCGGTCGGTTATCTGGTTGCACTGTTGACCTAGTGGAATAGCTGCGACATGGTGCGTTGACCAAAATAGCAACCCCAAGATGGTTATTTTTGTCAGCGCATGACTTTCCGTATTTTTCTTGCGTCAACGATGCAGACTTGTAAAAGGCCACACCATTCACTATGTCACGATGGCAGGAGGTCGGTCCGCTGACTTAACTATATGCCCCGGGGCGTAGAGTTTAGTCAGCGCACCGCCCTCCGGACACTATACATAGTTAACGGTGTGCTATAAATTTTTCTGGAGCACCGTCCTTGGGGCACATAATATTATTAGGTGCATCGAGGCCGCTGCACTCCATAGAAAGACGCACTAAGACCGATGCGTGACTGTGTTTTTGGCGCACCAACTGTTTTTTATTTTGTTTTCAAAAAAAAATTATATATGTATATTTCTAAATACATGTCTCATCTAATAAAAAATTTGTGTTTAATATGTCAATCATTCAGAGATGTGAAAGGAGAGAAGAGGGGGAACAACAACAACAGGCGGAGCAGTATAAAATGGTTCGCCTATGGGAGTCATGAGAGAGGGAGAGAGATGCGTACCCTTGCCCTATTATAGCAGCTACGTAGGGGCTCCTAAGGCAGGTAGGCCTCCTCAAATTATATGAGGAGGCTACTTCCCTAAAGGGCCATAGTTTGTTTTTGAGACATCTTATCCGAAGGTGGAATGCCCAGCAATAGGCTTTTCGGGTTGGTATCAACCAGTGGTACATGCCCACTAAGGAGGATATACACTTCATTATAGGGATATCAAGGAGAGGGGTGGATTTTCCCTCTTTTCCAGAGGTTCCGACTGGCTGTGTAGCAGGGAGTCAGTTAGTTTACTCCCATAGATACATTGGAGAAAATGTGTTGTCTCCCGTAGAGTTTTGGATTACTGTAGGTCAGTTACGTATTGGTGCATTTGGTAGGGAGGAGGTCCAGTGTCTCTCACTTATCATTTCAACCATTTCGCATAACACCAGTGTCGGGCAATGCATTAGTTGCTCGCTTCTATATCATGTTGATTCTTTAGTACAGGAGCCACGAATTGTCAGGTGGTCTGCCATTTTTTTTATGGTAGTTTTGTACAACCTTATATATATGTCGTGCTCATGCACAAGGGAGGGTGAGAGGTTTCCAGAGACGAGGCCTAATTTTCTTCGGTAGCCTTGTCGGACGACATTTGATGCACGTATGCACCTGTGGGGGCAGATGATGCCCAAGAGGGGCGACACTAAGTTTTTCGCGAGGATATCGCAGGATGCACTGGAGTTGCTAGCCAGTGTTGATGAGCATTCCTTTGTTATGGTCCTCTGTCCTTACGCAGGTTTGGATTGGCGAGGGTGTGCCAACATCCTCTTCACAAATCATGAGCCGCCAGATGATAGAGGTAATATTGCTGTTTTATATATTTAAATTTATTCTAGCATGTTCTTTAACTTGCTTTTATTAAATTGTGTAATGAAATTGTCTAATTATTGTTGTGTACTTGTATATATTTTGCAGACATTGGCTCTTTTGATGGCGAAGAGATGCCGTCACCACCACATGATCCAGGTGTGGATCCTGATGATGATTAGGGCATGTCAGATGTCGAGGATCATCAAGAGGTCGGTGCTAGGCGCGGTCGACTTGATGCTAGATACCAAATGGAGATGGGATACCAACTCAGTGCATTGATTATTGAGGTGGGCATCAGGCCCGCCCATTACAGAGACATAGAGGCCGACGATAAGCTATTACAGATGTGGAAAGGCATGCCATGTGACATGTACATCTTGATGCGACATGTTGTAGGAGTTACGACAACTTTTACGCAACTGACAAGGATTGTTGAACGTTATAGGCATGGTCGAGACGCAGCAGGTGATGGACAGTCCACAAGTAGCAACTCTTCATCTCATGGTCATTCACCTTGCGCTGTGTCAGATGAGCATGAGCCTCCACTGGCATCCATCAGCAGTCATCATGGAGATGAGGCTGGACCATTGAACACATCTAATCAGCAGCTTGCAACATCCATCATTACTCATGATCATGAGCAGGCTGGACCATCGACCGTCGAGGCTGCACCATTGACTGAGCAGGCCTCCACTAGTACTGATATTGATGTTGTACTAACACCAGCTGATCCATGAAATTTATATTACAGTTGTATATTTTTAACATTATTCAGTTATATATATGGTCCATGTATTTTATGTTCATGTTGCAGTTGTACTTAATTTACATGTTGGTGATTACCATGATGTGTATATTGTTAGGTCATGTCAGATATGTTCATTTAATGTGCATCTTGCAGATAGATGTGTATGTGATGATAGCATGAGTAATTTGACATGAAATGTATATTTGATGTTTGTGTTGTGATGATGTTAATAAATAATGTTAATTATGTTTTGTTAGATGATCATGATCACGATGATGTTAGCAATTTTGAATGTGTTTTTTAGTCAAATATGATGTTTGTACGATGGTTATCATGAACGTGATGTTTATTATTTAATTTAATACTAAATGATCATGATATTGTAAAATTGTAATATTTGCAATTCTAATTGTATGTAAAATTCTAAAATTGTAATTGTAATGGTATATATGTAAATTTGTAAAATTGTAATTGTAATTGTAATTTTTTAATTTGTAAAATTGTAATTGTAATTGTACTTGTACGTGAAATTGTAAAATTGTAATTCTAATTATATGTAAAATATTTGTAATTGTAAAATTGTAATTGTATGTAAAATTCTAAAATTGTAATTGTAATTTTAATTGTAATTGTATGTATAATATTTGTAAAATTTTAATTGTATTAATGTGAAATGAATTTATTAAAATTTGTAAATTTTAAATAATTGTAAAATAATAAATTTAGAATAATATGATTTATTGTAACATAATAAAGTTTAGAAAATAATGCAAATAAATTCATGTACTTTAGAATGATCATTATTTTATTATGATCTTAGATACAAAAAAAGAACTAATCTAATTGAGCTGTGCATGATTGACTGCATGGATAAAAAACATAAATTCAATTATATAGTGAAAATATAAATAAAATCTGAAGTAAATATTATGTCTCGAGATGGATAGAGAGAACTCCGCGATGGACTTTGAAAAATATTATGGAACAAGCTGAATTTTGAAGAATTGTCCATTCCATATAATTATGATATTTTCTCCCTGCATTGGAGCAAAAAAACAATAAATTTTGGTGCACACACCTAAATGTAATTTCGGTGCGTAATGTACAGATCACCGCACCGGTGCATTTTTGGTAATGCGCACTAGTGTCGTTTTATACCCAGACGCACTGGTGCGGTTCGATTAAGGGACGCACCGGTGACGAATAACCAAAAAAAAAAAAAAAAAAAAAAAAAGCAAAAAAAGCAACTCGATTTTCTTTAAGTGAAAAAAAGCGGTAAATTGAAAAATGGGAGGCAAAATATTTTCGAAAATCTAATTTCATAAAACATTTCTTTAAATACTAAACACTTTTTCATTATTTCACTATTTTTGCAAAAATTTTCAGGCATAGGTTTGCATGATACATACCTGGAGCAAACAGAGTAGGAGAGCAGTGTGGAGTAGGGAAATACATTCAAACAGAAGTATTCAAACAATCATAATTCCAAACCTCTTGTGATTCAAACCCTGTACCATAAAATTTCAAATGATGTGAGTAAAGTTTATTGTTTTTCTTACTTTTTTTCTACAGTAAAAGAAAAAAAATCAAAGTTTATTTTTATTTTTATTTATTTTATTTTTTTACTTTTTCTGCAGTTTTTTTAATGCTGTAAAAGAACAAAATCAAAGTTTATTGTTTTTTAACTTTTTCTACAGTTTTTGTTTTTGTTTTTGTTTGTTTGTTTTTTTTTTTTTACAGTTTTCAGAAAAAAATAAAAAAAAATCCATTTTTAGAAACAAAAACCCTAGATTCTTTTTGTTTTTGCCTTTTCTTCTCCCTCTTTCTGTAATTTCAAAATTAGGGCTTTTCAATTTAGATTTATAGGGTTTATATAGTCATAAGACATCCAACTCACGGGACAACTTGCATAGTCGGATCCCAATCCATGTCGGCCCTTGCGTGAATTCTTATTATTATTATTTTTTCTTCGGTGCGCCCTGCGTAACATAGTGTACCGGTGCGCTCTGTTATACCAGTGCACCACGAAAGTACAGTTACAAAAAAAAAAAAAAAAAAAAAAAAAAAAAAAAAAAAAAAAACCCAGTGCGCCATTTGTAACATATCGCACCAATGCACTATTTCATTATGGCGCACTGCGAATGTGCTGTTTCGCCCAAAAAAATCTATTTTAGAAACAAACTCTACATTCTTTTTGTTTCCGCCGTTTCTTCTCCCTCTTTCTGTGATTTCTGAATTAGGGCTTTTCAATTTATATTTATAGGGTTTGTATTGCTAAATATAAGCCTAAGACATCCAACCCACGGGATGACTTGCATAGTCGGATCTAAATCCATGTCGGCCCTTGCGTAAATTTAAAAAAAAAAATGATTTTTTTTTTAATCGGTGCGCCCTGTGTACCTGAGCGCACCGGTGTGCTCTATTATCCCAGCGCATCGCGCAAGTACTGTGATAAAAAATTTAAAAAACAAAATATTTTTTTCTCAGTGCTCCATTTGTAAAATATGAAGCCGGTGCGCTATTTTATTATGGCGTACCGCGAACGTTCTGCTTCAAAAAAGAGAAAAAAACTTTCAAAAAATAAAAACCCTACATTTTTTTGTATTTTTTTCCCTTTCTTCTCCCTCTTTCTGTGATTTCAGAATTAGGGCTTTTCAATTTAGATTTATAGGGTTTGTATTGCTAAATATAGACCTAAGACATCCAACTGACGGGATGATTTGCATAGTCGGATCCCAATCCATGTCGGCCCTTGCGTGAATTAAAAAAAATAGATTTTTTTCAATGGGGTGCCCGGTGTAACCTACCACACCGATGCTTTGTATTGTACAAGCGCATCGCAAAAGTAATGTGATAAAAAATTAAAATTTTTATTTTATTTATTTATTTATTATTATTATTATTATTTTTTTCGGTGCGCCATATGTAAAATATGACACTGGTTTATGCTACGAAAACTAACACTGGACAATTTTTATTATTTTATAATGGTTAATCGGTGCGGTGATTGACATGTAACGCATCGGTGCTCCTTGTTAACATAGAGCACCGTAGGGTCTATTATACTATTTGTGCAATGCGTTTCTAAGAAACCCACGCACCGGCGTCGGTGCGTACACCATGAATGGTGCATCGGTTTCTTGAGATTTTTTTTTAACTTGAAAAGCTGACAATTTATTTATAAATATATTAATGAATGATATGATACAGGTTTGAGATTGATAAATAAATGACTGACAAGAGATCAAGTAACAAAAACATTGATAACACAAAGAAAAACAAAAAAGGTAAGTTCTTTGTAAATTCTTTACAAAAAATATTATTTTTGAACTATATGTAAGTTTAACTAATATGTATTATTTACTGTGTATCATGCAGAGCCACAAAATGATGAAGTTCGATAAGATTATTTCTGATCTAGGATCAGAAGAGCGTAAAAACTTGATGGAAAAATTGCAAAAGGACGAATCAGGTGAATGAAAAGATACTATCAATTTAATATGAGTTAATTTTTTTAATTTCCATTAATAATATAATTAAAATTATTAGATAACATGTGTCAAACAATCTATTAATTCACATTTGTTTAATGTTCTATAGGGACCACCAACTCAAAAAATGAATGTTGTTCTAAGAAAAGAAAAAAAATAGAACATGCAAATGAAAATGAATTGCTCCTTAGCTCATCCAGAGTGGTGCTAGAGGTTAAGGAAAGGAGGAAAATCTTTTACAAAAGTTTGAGGGATCTAGTGGAACGAAAGTATCGACATTCTTTCCACTTACAATACAAAAACCAATCTAATGATTCTAAGAACCAAATTTTATTTAAACTAGAGGAAGAGTTTCCAGAGAATTGGTCAATGAGACATGTCAGACTTTTAATAGCAAAAGCACAAAAAAAAAAAAATAAGGAATGAAAAAGTAACATTCCTTTAAATGTTTGTCTAGAATTATTTATAAATATCACTTTTGTTATATTTACTTTTCATATATCAATATAAAAATTAAATAGTTTATTGTCATGTTACATTTTCAGGAAGATTATGAAAATCTCAAAAGATGAACGAGCTGATATCAGAAATATGCCAGTAGGAATGTCCAAAATGATGTACAAGGAGATGGTCAAAGAAATGGACAAAATTGCATCGCAGGAGGAGCCATCTCAACAACAACATGCTTCAAATGTAATATGTAATCATTGAATTTTTAGATCAGTAGGTACAATAAATAAACAATTTAGCATTAAATATTAATTTTCAAATATTTTCTTGCAGAAAAGAAAAGAAAATGGAACCCATTTAGCACATAAAACATAACGACAAGGAAGAAAAGGGTTGTTATCTAAGTTTGTGAGTAATTGTTACTTCCTTATAACAAATTAACTAGATTTCATTTTTGTATTTTTTAAGTTGTTTTACAAAAATCATCATTGAATGTCTTCAAACATGTGCTAACATACAAAGAAGAACCATTAGAGGAATTAATTGAAATAGGGTTAAATATGGGTTGTGAGTATATGTTGGCACATCAGAACTTAATTGTGTAATTTGTAAGCATCTATTGATCTTGTTTTACTTAGCTCTGTCTATAATTAATAGAATTTTTTTTTTTTTTATAATAAATATATGATTTGTTATGTGGTATAAAACTTGCAGGAAAAATAGTATGGAACTGTGCCAACAGATGAAATCTTGAAATATGGCATGTTACATGGTTTTGAAAGAATGTGTATAGTTTATGAGTCAATTGTTACAATGGTACGCCATTTCTTTTCGATTTACATTGATGTATATTATTTCATATTGCAATTTTCATTATTCTCACCAATTTATATACACTCATTACAATTTATTTTTATGTTTGTAGATGGAAGGTGAAGAAGAAGAAAATAATCAACACCGTGAAAAAAACATTCCTGAAAATAACCCCAAGTCATGGAAGTAGCTCTAGCAGTGACAACCGTTCAAACGAAAAATGATGATCACTATGTTTGGATATCAAAGCAAGGCGTTGTATTTTTTGAAATATGTCTGTGAAATCAAACATTTTCTTTAATGTAATGGACATAGGGTCCCAATTGGAAGACAAAGGGATGCCAATAACTGTCCCATTTTGTATGAAAAAGAATGTCTTATTCATATATATATATATATATATATATATAACAAAATATGTTTTAATTTATTCTATTGCATTCTCCATTGTCGTTCTCAAATGCCATAATAAAAATTTAATTCATATGAATATTGTTATAAGATATATATGTGTCGACTTTTGATGAATAATGAATTTTAAAAAACCACAATAACTATGATATGATATAATAAATTAATCCAAACATCACATTCAAATGCATTAATACAAATTTAATTAATTTAAATATTGTTGTAAGACATGTAGACTTTTGATGAATAATGAATTTAAAACAATCACAATAATTGCACTGTCACAGGTCGATGTTTCTAAAAAATACAAAATGAAAATTGGTGCATTTGTATTCTTAAAAGCACCGATGCATTTTTACGACCTATGGGCATCACAAAAATACCAAAACTAGTTAAAAATATCGAGGCGTTTATGTGGTACGACGCACCTGTGCGTTTATGTGTCTATACGCACTGGTGCTGTTGTATGACCTATGGGCACTGCACGAATACCGATACCAATTATAAATCTCTGTGCGTTTGTGTGATACTACATACCGGGGCGTTTATTTGTCTATAAGCACTGGTGCATTTGTATAACCTATGGGCACCGCATGAATACTGATACCAATTATAAATCTCGATGCATTTGTGTGATATTGCGCACTGGGGCGTTTATGTGTCTATACACACTGGTGCATTTGACGACCTATGGGTACCACACAAATACCGATACCAATTATAAATCTTGGTGCATTTGTGTGATACTGCGCATCGGTGTGTTTCTCTAAGTCTACGCACCGGTGCGTTGATACGACCTATGGGCACCGCACAAATCCCAAGACCAATTAGAACAACCTCATGCTTTGTATCACCAACACTATGCCCGGTGCATTTTTATACCTTAACGGCCTGGTCCATTCTCCTTCGACCACCCCGGGGTGCCTGCTACATGTACGCACTGGTGCATTAACGCCTGAGTAGTGTACAGATGAAAAAAAACATTTGTAATAACCTACGGCCACCCATTTTTTTTTAGTTGTGTTGCATTTCTGTTAAAAGGCTGCCAAAACCTCCGTAACCATAAATGGATGTTGTAGCAAATGCTTTTTTGATAATTTTGGCCAATTTTATAACACTAAAAACCTCTTTTATAACCTTTGCTAGAGGGTCTTTTCCATGTAGTGAAGAAACCACATGCATGCCAAAACTAGCAAGGAAATCTTACATGCAATTTGATACCTACAAGCAAAACACATTGTAGTTGCTCATCTCGTTGTCATCTTGCGCCTTTTTTCTTTTTCTTTGTTGTATTTCTCGAAATCCCAAGTATGCCACACTCCTTCAAGAGTGCTCCAAGAAAACCCTAAGTGTCCAAGAGTATGAGAGAGAGATAATAGAAGAGAGAGCTCCAAAAATAAATTGTCAAAAGGCAACATGACTAAAAGCTAAACCAACAAAAGCCATGGACTTATCCTCAAAAGCCTTTTTATAATTGAGGTCTATATTTTCTTCATTTTCCATTGTTTTCCTTCATATTCCTCCTCACATGTGACCTATGACCTTTCACCTTCCTTTTCTCCTATTTTCCATTATTTTCATAAATAAAATGCCAATTACTACATCTTTGCCTTTCCAAAGCCTTTTCCATTTCCTTTTTCCAATTTCCGTAGCCATTAATTAATCACAAGTGATCCTTGTCACTATGTTTTTACCCAACATTCAACTTGGATTATGTGTCCCGTGACCATCGTCTTATTTTTCCTTTATTAACTTATTACATGAAGTTTTAACCTAGGGTTGTTACAAAAAGGTCACAAGTACAAATACATTATTATTTCACTAATAAGTTCCTTCTACATGTGAGTAGGAAAAAAATTACGAATAACTTTCAAGAAAAAAATACGATAATAACTATAAATGAAATATTTTAGTCTCCACCTTAAAAAAATATTTCAATATAAAATTTATAGAACTCAGAATCATAATAATAATAACAACAAACAAACAAACAAAAACAATAATGTATGGTTAAAACATTTCTTTGGTGTGCTAAATATGAAGGAGTTGTGTAATTCCTTTTGTGCTCTAAAATAAGCAGAGAAAGATTTTGCCAATTAAAAATATTTTTTAGATTAAAAAAGAGGAAAGACTTGCATGTCGAAGGATTCAATCCCTTTCAACGCATGATAGATCCGAAGTTAACATGGATCTACACTAGTTATAAGAACAACGTCAAGACATATGGTCTAAGTATCCAATACTGATTTGAATCTGAATGTTAGTTTTGTTGTGCCAATTTCATCTTCAGAATTATAAATAAATTTTTGATCATTTGCTTCATGTACATAGGTTTCCTTTAGGTGTTTGTGGGTGTTAAACAGGTATTTTCATCAATTTTTTATGTTAAATTCATGAGCATTTTAACATTAAAACAAAGTGCTGAACAACAACAATAAAGTGTACATCAAAACATCAAATGGCCCATTAACACAATATTTTTATGAATGGGTTCACCCCTCCTCGGCTACATCTCCTTGGTCCAGCTTCCATGGCTTGTGCTTCTGTATTAGATCAAAATGGAAAAAAGTGTTATTTACAATCCTCTACTGCTCCTAAAATATGCTACAAAATACTCATAATGTCCAAATCTATTAGGATAGACTCTTTCTAAGCCAAAATTGGTCGAATTTTGAAAAAGTTATTGCTCAGTCAATTTTTCCTAGGAAAAATCCTCTAAAACTGGAGAGAACTCTAGTTAACTCCACAAAATCTGGAGTTTTGCCAAAAATGGCGGAATTCGCCAACTAAACTGCCAAGGATAAGCTTAGATTAATTAATGGATAAGTAGGAGTTAAGTATGGGTTTGGCACTAATGGCGCGTTTAACAAATCCGCATTTAGAAATGTGATTAACGTTAAATAACAAGGGTTAACGTTAATAAACAAGAATTAATTTTGCATTACGTGCTCAACCAGTGGTCTCCAAATCATGGTCACATGGGTCGGGGGCTAGCCCCCTTCTTACCCCCACCATACAACTTTGGCTAATTCAAATATACACCTCTTGCATTGTATAGTAAGAGCTTATCGTGTGTCATGGCGGCAATTTGTTGCGTTTGTGTGGGGGAGGTCGCGAGGTCGACCCTGACCTCCACACGACCTCCGATATATAATTTTTTCATACCATACAATATGATTTCAACCATAGTCCACTGGGGGGGCCACGTGGCGGCCCCTAGCTGCACCACATGTTCGCCTCTGGTTGGCCTATTTCTGACCAATGAAAGTGCGACAAATCACCAACCATTTGAACTAGTGTCGTGTTGCCAAGTGGTAGCTTCCCATTCGCCTATAGAACTTTGACCAAAGTTTGACCCTGTATAGTCAATTTCCACGTCAGCAGTATGGACTGCTGACTGGGAAGTTGTCTGTCATTTTTTTTTAAATTTACCTATTTGAGAAAATGGACAACAGGTTCTAACTTTCACATACGGAGTTGGTTTTCAATGAAACATAGTGCGCCAGATTCAGGGCAATGAGCACTTCACGTTCATTCAAGTTCTGAAATATTCTGAGAACTTACATTTTTGAGCTTAATACTGAGCACCTGATCATTACTCCCCATTAGAAGCCTTTTCGACCCTAAAATATTATTTTCAATTGTTCAACAGGTGAGGGTATAGTTCCCTCACCTTCTCAAACTCCATCCATTTGACCTTAGAAGGATTTGGTCCCTTGAGTCCCACTCGAAGGTATTCAATATTCCCTCTCCTTGAAGTTATGGTTCTTCTGTCAAGTATGAGATCTTGATGAAGCTCATCAAGTTATTATGGCAAGAAGTCATCTATTGATGGCAGATGAACATGCTCTCCTTGATCATCTATCAACGGAGGCTCAAAAAATCTCAAATTCTCAACATTAACAATAAAGTATATTTACATATAAGGAGGAAAATCTAGATTAAATGCATTGTTACCAATATTTTCCAGAATTTTAAAAGGACCATAACGGATTGGCTTAAGCTTTTTACCTTCCGCTTGAAGTTTCTCTTTGCTAATATATAACCAAACTTTGTCACCAACTTGGAATTTATGATCGACACAGTGTTTATCATGCATTTCCTTGTAGTTGTTTTGACTATTTTCAAGTTGTTCTTGCACTGTGCGACGTATCAACTGAATTTGCTCGATGAACTTCTTTGCTTTATCTACGTCGCTATGGCCATCAATAGCAACATATTTCGCAAAGATGAAGTCCAATGGTGATCTTGGCAAGTACCCAAGACATTCCTCAAATGGCGATGTGTTTGTGGAATAATTATTTACCCTGTTGTATGTATGTTGAATGTAATGCACCTGTTCATCCCACAACTTGGGATGTTTGCTGCAATATCCTTGAAGAATATGAATGACTGAGATGTTGACCACCTTGGTTTGAGCATCTGTTTGCTGATGAAAGTTTGTACTCTTCTTCAAATTAGTGTCCATCATGTCCCACCAATTTGACCAAAAATTCCCAACAAATCAAGAATCTCAATGAGTTACAATAGAAGTAGGAAGACCAAAATGAACCCAAACATTTTGAAAGAAAAGATGAGCTGTTTTTTCAGCTATCATTTTCTTTTTACATGGAATCAATATACACATCTTACTGAACCTATCTACAACTACATATAAGTAATCATGACCTTTCCTTGACAATTGAAGACCTACAAAATCCATTGTCATGGACGTGAAAGTACCAGAAGTGGAGTGTACAATCCTAGTTTCCTATTGCTAGGCTTGCTTATTGCACACACAGAATATCCTCTAATGAAACGAGATACACTATCAAACATGTGTGGCCAATAACAATACCTTTCGAGATTCGCTACTGTCTTGCCTACACCGAAATTTCCAATAATCAATGAAGTGTGCACCTCCATTATGATACTATTTCTTCCTCCCCGTGGAATACATAACTTGCCCAAGTGATACAAAAACTATTATGTACATGGTAATCTAACTCTTCATTTTGGTTTCCTTGACTCAAGCTTGCATACACATCTTGAAAGTCATTATCATATGCATATCACTCAATGTAAATTTCATGCAAAAAATAATTGTGCTTGAGTATGATAGATGAATTTACAGTAGGCCTGCAAAGCATATCAACTACCTTATTGTATATTCCCTTTTTATACCCGATAACCATATGAAACTATTGTAGAAATCCAATTCATCTGAAGTGTCATGATTGTTGCAACTTTAATTGTGACTGTAGGTATTGCAGTGGTTGATGGTCGATATAGATAATGGTCTCTTTCCCCATCAAGTAGTGTTTCCATTTATTTACACTTTGTACCAATTCATATAACTCTTTTTCATAAGTGGGATAGTTAGTCACAACACCATTAAACATTTCAGAATGAAACAAAATGGGCTTACCATGCTGCATGAGAAGGAAAGCCAATATCGATGCTGAACTAATATTTTGTTTCAAAGCATCAAATGATTTTTTCTCCTTATCTCCCCAGTGGAAGAATTTCTTGACACTTGTCAATGCATGTAACAGAGCTGCAATAGAGGAAAAATTAGCAATGAACTTCCTCCAATATTGTGTTTCCGCTACAAAAATTCTTACCTCCATACTGTATTGGGCTTCGGCCAATTCACAATGAACTCAATCTTAGAGGGGTCTATCTTCAGCTCACCTCCTCCAACAATGTGTCCCAAATATACCAAAGAAGCCTTTCCAAATTCACACTCCAACATCTTCAAAAACAACTGTTCCTTTCTCAAGACATCAAGTACTTTGTTCACATGCATGACATGTTCATCTCTTGATTTGATGAATATCAAAATATCATCTAAGTAGAAAATGAAAAAATCATAAATAAATGGCCTCAATACATCATTCATAACTCTCATGATAGTAGTTGGAGCATTGGTAAGACCGAAAGGCATAATAATCCACTCAAACAATCCTTGTTTAGTTTTAAATGCAGTTTTCCAAATTTCCTCTTCAACTATTCTAACTTGATGATAACCAATTCGTGAGTCTAACTTAGTGAAATACTTTGCATACCTCAGTTGATCAAGCAAATCATCAATTATTGGGAGTGGATAATGATTCTTTATTGTGATTTTTGTTCAATGCACAAAAATCCACACACATGCACCAAGTCACGTCCTTCTTTGGTACCAAGACAATTGGTGAACCACATGGCGAAGTAGATGGGCGTATGATACCTTGGTTCAAAAATTCTTGAATTTTCTTCTCGATTTCCATGCTCTCCATTATCAACATGCGATACATGCCAATGTTTGGAAGTGGAACATCTTGATGCAGTTGTATCTCATCCTCAATTCCCCTCTTGGGAGGTGGTGATCCCTGGTATTGTACCAAGAGTGTTGCAACTCCCAGGAGTTTCCCTACTTTACTTTATCAACCCGGGGTTCATACAAACTTGGAGGTGACAGTGCTATATACATAGTAGATGCATTTTTCTCATGTCATCCTCTTCTGCTTTACGAAAGGGTGCTATTTCTTAAACTATGATAAGAACTGGAAAGTAAATTGTTGGAAGGAAATTCCAAAAGGAAACTAAATTAAATTGCTAAAAATAAATGGCAGAAAGGAAACTAATTTAAATTGCAGAAAGGAAGCTAATTTAAACCATATTTAACTTGGCCAATCGGCGAAACACACCCTACATATCCTATGCTCTATCTACCATGCTCTTATCCATGCAGCTAAGCTATCCATGTTTTAGTTCTAATTGAAAAAGTGTTGATTTGCAGCTTGGAGAAGAAAGGGCTGAAGGTGCTAATGGAGGGATAAAAACATGAAACCAGGCTTAGAAGTGGAAAGAGTGGGTTTAAACCTTATTAAAGCTTTATTATGGCGCAAAATATGCTTTGGAGTAGAATAATTTGAAAAGTGAGATGGCGGAGTTGCAATGGAGGACGGAAGTGGAATATGCGATATCGCAATCACAATATCACAAAGTTAGAGGGATAGTAGAAGTGTTGTTCAAGAGCGAGAGCGAAATGCGAAATGCGAAATGCAATGAGGTAAAAACTGCGAAGTGTGACGGGGTAAAAACTGTGATTTGTGATGTGGTAAAAGTTGCGAAGTGCGATATCGTAGTTCACAATATCGCAAAGTTTGAGGGGTAGCATAAGTGTTGTCTAGGACAACTTGCGAAGTGCGAAATGCGTTGGGTGACGTGGCGGTGGGACTAGCGGCAGAGTACAGAGAATATCACAATCGACGTCGGGAGCGGTAAGTGTTAAAGGAACCAAATAAAAATTGCGATTTGCGATGGGGATAAAAACTGTGAAATGCGGTTGCGATAGGGATGACGTGGCGGAATGCTATAGTGATGTTACAATCGGAGGTTGGGAGTGGTAAGTATTAAAGGAAAAAAAGGAAAAATTGCGAAATGCGAAATGCGATTGGTGACGTGGCAGAGTGCTACATTAATATCGCAATCGGGTTTCAGAGGCGGAAGTATTAACAGAAACTAATAGAAACTGCGATTTGCGATATCGCAATATCGCAAGGTTGGCAGAGAAGCGACAGTGCAGTCAGGAGGAGAGTGCGAAGTACGAAGTGTGATAGCAGGAATTCCGAGAAGGAAAGGGTGGAGTGTGATATCAATATTGCAATCGACAAAAAAGGGCAGTAGGTCTTAAAGGGAAAAGGGAAAAGATGCAAAGTGTGATTTGCGAAAAGGCATAGTACGGTAGCGGGAAGTTCGAGAAGAAAAGGGCGGAGGTCAACCTATAAAGTTTTGAAGTGATTTTTTCCGTTAAAATGGCTACGATAGCCGTAAAACGTGAAAACGAAGGAATAGAAGGCAAACTTAGTCTTTTTGAAGTGTTTTTGGGAATAAAAGGGTGCGACAGTTGCAATAAGTGAAATAGAAGGGAATAGAAGCGTAACATCAGAGATGGAAGGGAGATGGATGGGAAATGAAGCGAGGAAGTTTTGGAGCTGCTCTGGGGTTTCAGCAATAATTCTTATGATCAACCTGCTAACTTATGTGCAACGAAATAGACAAATGCATAAAAATACAGTGCAGAGGAAGACTGAAAAATGGTAATTCTGTTCTATTTTTAATCTCAGAAACAGTGAACAAAAATAATTTTTTTGGGTCTGTGGGAAGGTTCCCCCTCCTCGAGCTCTATTGACAGAGATGAGAAGGGGGTATTGATCCACAAATTTTGGATTTTTCCTCTACTCTATTACTCTTCGTAAGCAAATGAAGAACTACAACAACGACATTGAAAGAAAAAACTATACAACAATGAAAATATCGGAAGCAAAACTAATTGAATGACATAAAGCAGGGAAAAAATACAATAGAGAGGCTGAGGCACATGGATTGGGACCTAACCCACGAGCTTAGCTCTCTGAAACTTAAATCACTAAAGTGAAATCAGTCTGCTCATTTCATAAAATAATAGCCTCATACATTTCTGAAAGTTGATCACTAAGTAAAATAATAAAAATCTCAATAGCTTGCAACAAAGTTCTGACTAGAATCGACCCCTTCCTAGCTCTATCTCTACTCTATTTATTCTATAGGGTAGCTACCAACAACTCCCTAGAAAATAGTGATTGAGTCCACTTGACTCCAAGTAAACAAAGATTGAGTTGCTTGGCTGCCTCTGGAATTCGAATTGCTGGAGAAAATCTTTGGGATCCTTTGGCTGCCTTTGGAATTCGAATTGCTGGAGAGAATATTTGGGATCCTTTGGCTGCCTTTGGAATTCGAATTGCTGGAGAGAATATTTGGGATCCTTTGGCTGCCTTTGAGAGTTAAGGAGGATGGAAAATCCTCCAATAAATTCTCCTTACTTTCTCCTCCAAGTCTTTATGATAAAATCCTTAAAAAAATGTTTAATAATTCATGATTTTTTGCACTCAACCTCATGTTAGGCACTCAGAGTATGTTAGCCTTAATCACCACTTATAATAGCATCATAAAACCAAATAATAATAAAAATGCAAGAAAAATATATCTAATAAGGCAAAAAGGTGACCATTAACCCCTCCATATATAATGATGGAGCTCATCAGAGGTAACCCATTTGGCTCCTGAAACATCTCGCCATGCTGACTTACCACATCAAACAAATCAGGTTTTAACTTGTCATCACATCCTTCAAAATATTCAATCCATATCATTATTTTTCTTGATCATGAGAAGCGCAAAATTTTTACTTGCATTTACTAGTCTCTTCATCTACCTTGCATTAACGAAAGAAATATTCAACTTCTTGTGATGATCTCTCACAATATACTCCACCCCATCCTTGAGCAAATGATATTTGTTCTCATGGCGATAGAATACTACTTTCCTGCCATACAAATATGGGCTTCCCAAGATAATTCCTGAAATGTCAAGTAGAACCACATCTAACTCGACTTCATCAATAAAATTTGCAGTAATGACAAACCTGAATATACATTTCCTTGTAACCTGTAAATTTTCATTCTTGACTATCTAACCCAAAGGATATGGCTTATGATGAGGTACAGTTTCAAGGTTAAGCTTTTTGACCAAGTATTTTGAGATTAAGTTCACTTGTGACCCACTATCAAATAATGCATCAATCTTTGTATGGTTTGAGATCACCCTTACATGGAACAACTCTATCCTTGTTCTTCATTTGGAGCGTTGTTGTGACAATTTGATGAATAGTACTTGATATGGCTTCTTTTCCCTTTGTGACCATGGCTGTAATATTGGTCTCATCACTGGAATTGGATCCAAGATCATGTTGTCTGGTAGCAATCATCTTTTGTTTCCCCTTATTGTTAGGTTTCTTAGGCCTTGGTTCTGGATGTAGTTTCCAACAATGGGCTTCTTCATGCCCCTATTTGGAACAATGTTTGCATGTGGTTTTCTCCCCTTATTTCTTAACACTTTCATTCTTCTTTCCCTTCCATTTTCCTCCCTTCTCTTTTTCCTTACCATTGAATGAATTCTTTTTACTACCCTCTTACTTAATGTTCTTTCCCCTTGTTTCAAGGTGCGTGGCATGCATACATACCTCATCTAAGTTGCTTGGATTGAACATCAAGATAGTGTGTTTTAAATAGGAATGTAAACCCCCAATGCATTTCAATATAGTGTCTTGGGATTGCAAGTTTACACCAAACAACAAAGCCCTCTTCCTAAAATCCTGGGTATAATCTTGAAATGTTTGACCCTTGAGTTGCCTAAAGTTTTGCCAACTCATAATGGATTTTTGCATGTAAGCTAAAGGGTAAAACTGTCTCTTAATTGAAGAAATAAACTCAACCCAAGAAATGGATATCTTACCATGGATTTGCATTTCCTCTTGAGTATTTTCTTCCCACTGGACTAGTGCTGCTCCTTCTAGCATCAATGAAGCCAACTGGATATTTGTTTCATGGTCTTGTAGGCTTTGAATTCTGCAATAAACCTCCAACTGAAAAATCCAATCGTCTAACTTCTCTACATTTACCTCGCCATTGGACATGGGAAGTTCAAACTTAATGTCCAATTTGAGTAAGGGAGTTTTTCCTTTTGGGTTTTTTGAGTGATTATGGGTGGTTTGTGTTGTGTAAGTGGAAGATGATGTTGATGTTGATGATGAGGATGATGATGAAGATGGTGTAGATGGAGGAGTATTTCATCCACTACCCTTTGGAGCCTTCTCTTCATCCTTTTTGTCTTCTGGGGTTCCCTCTCCATGTGGAGGATTAGAACTCCCTCCAACCATCCTGATGCTCTTATCTTCATAGAGGACCCTAACCATGTCAGTTAGGTCATAGAAAGCCTTCTTGAATGCTTCCTCTTCTAAAAGACCTTCAATCTCTTCTGCACTTGACATGATGGCTATGGATTCAAGCTCAGGTTCTGGTACTGCTTGTACCTCCTCAATCTTAACTATAGATATAAATTGAAATGCTTCAAGTGCAGCTGGAAGTGAAACTTTGGGTGGATATTGTGGCCTTGTGGCTCTCCCTTTTCTGGTCCTAACTGCAAGACTAGCAACCAAAAATTTCCCTTCTCCTCTCTGCAACTTGAACCTTGTAAGAATCACAAATTTGCAACCATTAAAACCCTACTTTCACAAAATTCAAGAAAATATCAAGAAAATAACCTTGCTCTGATACCACCTTGATCTGAATCTGAATGTTAGTTTTTCTATGCTAATTTCATCTTCAGAATTATAAATAAATTGCTGATCATTTGCTTCATGTGCATAGGTTTCCTTGAGGTGTTTGTGACTGTTAAACAATTATTTGCATCAATTTTTATGTTAAATTCATGAGCATTTTAACATTAAAACAAACTGTTGAAAAAAAACAATAAAATGTACAACAAACCATCAAATTATCCATTAACACAGAGTTTTGATGAAGGAGTTCACCCCTCTTGGGATACATCTCCTTGGTCCAACTTCCATGGCTTGGGCCTTTGTATTAGCTCAAAATGGAAAAAAATGTTGTTTACAATTCTCTACTGCTCCTGAAACCTACTCCAAAATGCTCAGAATATCCAAATCTATTACGATAGACTTTTTCTAAGCCAAAATTGGTCGAATTTTGTAAAAGTTATTGCTCAGTCAATTTTTCCTAGGAAAACTCCTCTAAAACTAGAGAGAACTCCAATTAACTCCACCAAATATGGAGTTCCGCCGAAAATAGCATACTCCACCAACTAAACCACCAAGGATAAGCTTGAATTAATTAATGGATAAGCAAGAGTTAAGTATGGGTTAGGCACTAATGGCGTGTTTAACAAATCCACATTTAGAAATGTGATTAACATTAAATAACAAGGGTTAACGTTAATAAACAAGGATTAATTCCGCATTACGTGCTCCGTTGGTGGTATCTGCTTCATGGTCACATGGGCCAGGGGCTGGCCCCCTCCTTATCCCCGCCATACAACTTTGGCTAATTCAAATATACACCAGTTTCATTGTATAGTAAGAACTTCTCGTGTGGTGTGGCGGTAACTTGTTGCGTTTGTGTGGGGGAGGTCGCGGGGTCGACCTCGACCTTCGCCTGACCTCTGATATATAATTTTTTCATACCATACAATATGATTTCGACCATAGTCCACCAGGGGGGCACGTGGTGGCCCTTGGCCACGTGTTCGCCTCTAGTTGGCCTATTTCCGACCAATGAAACTGCGAAAAATCACCAACCATTCGAATCAATGTCGTGTTTCCAAGTGGAAACTTCCCATTCGCCTGTAGAAATTTGACCAAAGTTTGAACCTGTACAATCAGTTACCATGTCAGCAGTACAAACTGCTGATTGGGAAATTTTCTGTCATTTGTTTTTGAAATTTACCTGTTTGAGAAAATGGACAGCCGGCTCTAACTTTCACATACGGAATTGGTTTTTGATGAAACGAAGTGCGCCAGATTCATGGTGATGAGCACTTCGTGGTCATTTAGGTTTCGAACGATTCTGAGCACTTCCATTTTTGAGCTTAATACTGAGCCCCTGATCAAATACACAAGAGACACATATTCCAATTGTAAAATCTATTTTTCTAGTATTTGACATTCAAATCTCAAATTTGTGACACAAGGACAAAAGATACTTTTACAAAAATTAGAAGGATTTGTATTAAAATCTGCGCCCGGACACAATAGTTGCTTGGGAAATGAGTTACACTATATTCTTCTTTCTATGAGCACCTTTGACTATCTTCGACTAATGGCACTTTCAAAAATACTAGGAGACCAACCTCCTACCAATAATAGAAGGGAGGGAAAAGTTCCAAAATTAAGTCTTGTAATTTTTATTCCTACAGTTTCATTGGAGCAGGAATAAATTCTAACAAATTGCTTGCACAAAAAAAATGTAGAAACAAAGCATTTCCATAAGTTACTAGTGGATGGCCCATCTCTTGGCCCCTAGGAGGAAGTACCAGAGTTCTTTCTACTACAATCTTTCTTTCCTCTTGTTACTGATGGGGAGGAACATTGCTTTTTAAGCACATATATATAAGAAGGTGAAGAAGAGGAGGACTTATTCTCGACCACCTTAATGACGACTTCATCTTTTAATGCAAAGACCTTTGTGGAAAGATTTCCCACCATAGTTGGAGGGCCCTGATCTGGACCTTCTCTGTAATTTAAGTAAGGAAGGACCTTTGGAACATGGATATTTGGTTTATCCACTTAGGCCTTAATATTCTCACTGTCTTCTTCATAATCATCCAGGAACTCAAAGCTATTTTTGGAAATGGGTCGATGCTTTGATTTAACCTTACAAGTATGTTATTTTTACTTCCATGCTTCTTATGTTTCCTTTTAATGGGAATGAATCCTTGTGTATTTTCTCCTTTCTCTAGAGGAGACGATGGATTTTGGGAGCTTTGAGAAGTTGAAGCTTTTGAACAACTTTTTGCAAAGTGCCCATACTCGCGACACAAATTACATTTGAAAGGAACATGTTCGTAATCCATATTCTGGATATGAGACCACCCATCCATATTGAGCTTAATCACCTTAGGGAGGCCTTTTGTTAAATCCGTTTCAACAAAAGTTTTGGGGCACGGAAAGTTGTGCCCATGTTCCATATCACTAGTAAGATATCTATCGAATTTATCTCCTATAGCCTTAAAAAATTCCATGACCCCAACAAAGAAGAGGGGAAAAAGGAAATCAGATCCACACAGGTGCATATGATATTTCCATCAAGGGATTAAATTCTAGAGACCAATGAGTGAGAAATAAACCTTTGGTGTCCATGAAATAGGGACCTGATTTGTGGATTTGGTCTCAATCTTCCTAGTTTTAAAATAGAAATACATAATAATTATTTTCACAATAATAAATGTTCTTGGGTTCATGATTTTTCCAAGTGGTCAGAAGCCTAGTCTTAAACAACTTCATAACTTGGGCACAAACCAGTGAAATTTCCCAATAATTTATTTTCCTTCAAGAATACCACATTCTTTTTCGCTGAGGAGAGAAACCCCATATCCAAAGAACGGTTGATTATGATTTCTTCACAAATTTATGTTGGGCGATTGTTGTGGCTACATAAATCACAAATCCAACAAAAAAACCCAAAAACCCTTGCAATGGCCACTAGCAGGTAAGCAAATTCGAGCGGAGAAAAGCTCAGATCTGTGCACAAAGTGCATTTGAAACCACACTTCAACGTGATGGATCCAAACTCCCCCAAAAGAAATACAATATTGACACGTAGGCAAGTCGTCGAGTGCCACATTTGCAGGGTGAACAATACAACGATGACAACTTTAAATTGTGTTAATTTTGGGAAACTAGGTCCAAACTCCATGTTTCATTGCTCATATGATGCTGATGATGATTCAATTTTTGTTGGATTCCTCTTTCAGAGGGGTGAAATATTGATCTAAAGATCAACTTGTTTGGATTAGCAGAACATATATTTTGATTTTATTTTCCACACATGTGCAATTTGTCAAGGTCAACCTGAATTGTAATGTGGGCTCACAAGCCCAACATATGTGTCACACAACCTCATTGATGGATACGGATTGGAGAGACTTGATGCTCATTTTCTCATCATCTCATCACACACATTCCTCATGATCTGATTGGTTCGTACATCATAGAAGAGGCTTCTCTCTCTCCCACATGTGAATCTGGAAGCTGGAAATCTGGATGTCGAAAATGATTTTGTTGACTTGCGTTGATTATTTTGGTAGTTGTCTCATGAGGTGTGTGTGACACTAAATGAAGGTTGATCTTGTATGTGTTTGACTGAACCTCCGGGAGGTTGGAAGAGATGGTTTGACCAGCCAAAGTCTTTGCTGGCTAGGGCATCGTGTTGACTATTATAACAAACATTTCTCTCTATCTTTGTTGGAAAAGAAGAATTGAAAATTCTGATATATTATTTGCCTTGTCTTCTGTTGATCTATTATTATGTTCTATCAACATTTTACTTTCATGTTTATGTGATTGCTAATATGAATTAGGCTTATAAGAAAGATTGATGTAAACTACTTTAAGCATAGAACATACCGTGGTTATCTAAATTTAACATGGTATCAGAGCTAAGGTGAAGACAAAGCCCAAGCTAGTGTGAAAAGAAAACACCGAAGAAGTTTTCCTATCAAGGACCAATGGCCTCCACATACAAGGGTTTCAAGAGTTATGATAAGCTGACTGATAAGTCTGATTGTCATGCCTAGAAGATGTCTTTGGAATTGGTATTGGAAGGTCAAGAAGTCATGGGCTATGTGCAGGGAAGACAAATGATCCTCCATCATATTTTATGAGGCTCACAGAAATCAAGAATGATCTCCTTGCCATAAGAGAAGAAGTAGTTGATTGAGAGCTTGTCCTCATTGCTCTTGGAGGACTTCCCCGAGACTGGTATGTATTTAATACTACAATTAATAATAATAATTTGATTCCTGATTTTGATGAATTGTTGACGAGATGCACTCAAGAGGAAACAAGAATGATGGAGAGAGACCATCCCTCAAATGGGAATGGAGGTGACCCTACTGCCTTTACCACTCATGCAAGGAAAGAGGAAGGCTCCCTTTGATCGTAGTGGAAATGGGAAACCTTTCGAGAGGTCAAGAAATTCCAGGTATGATGAATCAAATGTTGTTGATAATAAGAAAATTGAATATATTCTTGTATCTTCCCTCTCTACTGCATCTCCTCACCCTGGATGTCTAGTTGATTGATAGTAGTGCTTCAAGGCACCTCACTTGTTATAAAGAAGCCCTTTATGATTTGGTTGAGAATGATACTAATTTAGAAATTATCCTCGGAGATAATGCCACATATCCCATGAAAGGGACAGGGACTGTGACCCTTCATCTATCTCAAGGTCAAGTCCTACGCTTGCAAGATGTGTTGTATGTACCTGATTTGAAGAAGAATCTAGTTTCCATTTCGGCAATGGAAGACAAAGGATTCAAGGTGGCATTCATCGATGGAAAGGTACACATTTGGAAGAAGAACTTAAATGAAGCTCTTACTTTTGGTTTTAGAGTTTATACACCCTATCAGGTTGGTGGAAGTCCATTGAGGGCTATGTCATGTGACACAACTCTACAAACCGAGTTATGGCACCTGAGGTTTGCACACCTTCATTACAAATCCCTTCCTGAATCAAGGAAGGTGGTAATAGGGATGCCTGAGTTTAAAGATGATCATGAAGGCATATGTCATGGTTGTGCCGAAGGGAAGCATACAAGAGGACTATTCCCCTCAAGTGTCACGAAGACATCTGATATTTTGCAATTGGTACATTTCGATCTACCTGGTATGATGCCTGTAACATCCTTGGGAGGATGATTGTATTATATCACTTTTATAGATGACTTCTCTCGCAAGGCTTGGATATATTTCTTGAAGAAGAAGGACGAAGCATTAAAATGGTTTTGTGCCTTCAAGGTCTTGGTGGAAAATCAAATCGAGAAGAAAATCAAAATTTTGAGGACCGACAATGGGACCGAGTATGAGTCAAATGAATTCAATGAATTTTGTAGGGAAGCTAGCATTAAGAGGTAGACCAAAAATGTGTATACTCCTGAGAAAAATGGTGTTGTTTAAAAAAAAGAACAAGACCATTGTGGAAGCTTCTCGTGCCATGCAATATGACCAAGGTCTTCCGAAGTTTCTATGGGGAGAAGCTGTGAAAACTATTGTGTATGTTCAAAATAGATGCACGCATTCCGCTTTGGACACCAAAACTCCTAATGAAGTATTTTCTGGTAAGAAGCTTGATGTCTCCCACTTTAGAGTTTTTGGAAGTCTTGTTTACTTTCATGTGTCGAAATAAAAGAGAAGCAAGTTGGATGCTAGAAGGGAATGTTTGTGGGCTACACTGAAACTTCAAAGGAATATAGGATCTATGTGCCTGGTCAAAGAGAAGTGGAGATATGCCACGATGTCACCTTCGATGAAGATGTTGCCCTCAAGAAAGTAAGAAATCTTCCTATTTCAAAGGAAGACAAAGAAGAAGAAGAAGCAGGAAGGCATGAAGAACCGAAGGATGAATCTATGCCCGATGTTGAAGGACCAATGGATCCGATTGATCCACCTCCTTCAAATAAGAGGATACCCTCATGGCTCAAGGACACTCTCGAATATGCCAAGAGACATATTTCTCCAAGGAGGACATTCCGTGAAAGAAAGAAGTTGAATAGATACCAAGGGTATCTAGCAGCCATGAGTACAATTATGCAATTTGAGCCTGGATTATTTGAAGAAGCCGTAAAGCATCAAGTTTGGAAGGATGCTATGCACGAAGAATATGAGTACATTATGAAAAATGATGTCTGGGAAGTGGTCCCGAGACAAGAGGAAAATCTGTTGTCACCTTGAAATGGCTCTTCAAGATCAAGCATGGAGCCGATGGAAGTGCTGAAAAGTACAAGGCAAGATTTGTTACTCGAGGCTTTTCTCAAAAATAAGGCATAGATTATGATAATATATTTGCACCTGTCGCTCGCTATACCACCATCCGATCTATCATTTCCCTTGCTGCAACACAAGGATGTAGTCTCCACTAGATGGATGTGAAGATTGCCTTTTTTCATGGTTCAATAAAGGAGGAGGTTTATGTGGAGAAAATTCTCGGGTTCAAAGTCCAAGTTAGAGACACCTATGTATGCAGGTTGAAGAAATACCCTTATGGTTTGAAGCAAGCCCCTAGGGCTTGGTATGAGAGGATAAATAACTACTTGATGAAGCTGGGTTTCACTCGAATTTATGTTGATCCAAAACTTTACATTAAGGTTGATAGAGAAAGGCCTCTCATTCTAGTTCTTTATGTGGATGATCTCTTCCTAACAGGTTTTGACCCTCTCATTCATCAATGTAAGAGGGCGATAGCTTCCGAGTTTGAGATGAAATACCTAGGACTATTATTTCCTAGGCTTGGATGTCATGTAAAGGCCAGGCGAGATTTTCCTTTCTCAAGGAAAATATGTTGTGAAGCAACTGTAGAGATTTGGTATGGTGGACAGTAAGTCTGTGTTGACACCGATGGAACTCAACTTTAAGAAGTTGTGTTGAAGCACTGCTAGGCCTGAGCTAGGAAATCCCACCGAGTATCGGCAACTCGCAGGGGCCCTAATGTTCTTAGTGAACTCCCATCAAGATGTATGTTTTCTATTGAACACTTTGAGTCAACATATGGTTGATCCTCAACACATTCACTAGATTGGTGCCAAGAATATATTGAGATATCTTCTGGGCACAACCATCCATGGGCTGAGATACACTGCCAGGAATTTGAGACTCCATGGATATATTGATGTCGATTGGGCTGGCAGTGTGGTGGATCACAAGAGCACATTTGGATGTTGCTTCACCTTGGGTTCTGCTTCGACATGTTGGATGAGTAGGAAGAAAAAGTCGGTGGCTTTGAGCGCCGTTGAGGTTGAATACATTGCAATGAGTATGACTGTTGTTAAGCTGTTTGGTTGAGAAAGCTCTTCAGTGAGCTATTTGGGCATGTGCTAAATACCACTGTTATCCTTTGTGATAACCAGAGAGGGATTCATATTTCTTAGAATCTTGTATTCCACGACCGATCCAAGCATATTGATATTAAGTACCACTTTGTCTGGAACATGGTACAACGAGGCGCCATAAGGCTCGATCACATAAGAACCGATGAGTAGGTCGCAAATATTCTCACGAAGCCCCTGGGGAAGGTCAAGTTCCCAACCTTCCCTGAGAATATTCGAATTATGGAAAGACCCTATTGTGAGGGTCCTACTTGAGTTGGACTATGAGCTCTAGGAGCTGCAGGGGGCTTGGGGATAGCTTCTTGGAGCTATAAGCACACACGGGGCTGAACCTTGTTTTCCTTCTGCCCCACCATTATGATGTTGAGTTGGTTCACGTTCTCCTTTATCTATGCCCCGCATGCATCCTACACATGGAGTTTCAGACTCATGGGAAGTACCTCTCATTTGGCCAATGAGGTGGGAAATGTGGATAGAGACCATAGCAAGGCCGATGGACGCATCAAATATTGCCGTACTCTCTATGTATAGGATGGGTTGCGTCCAACACCTTGATCTGGGATCAATTTTGATGAGGTTCTTACCTCTAAACTCACTTCGGGTCAGTAAACTAACTTTGGGTTAGTATGTGACTCTTTTTTAGTCTATTGAAGTTTTACCCTCTAGGTTGACTTTGGGTCAACGGAGTGTGATGTCTTTGTGACTCACTCTCGTTTGTTTTCCCTTGAGCCGGCAAAGCATGTTACAACAGGATGACACATGACACATGATGATGATGATGATATTACATGATGGTACTGATCATAGGATGACACAGGTGGACAGGTGGAGTTCTCCCTAGTTGACAGGGAGTGTTAATTTTGGGCAACTAGGTCCAAAATCCATGTTGCATTGCTCATATCATGATGATTATTATATTTTTGTTGGATTCCTATGTCGTAGAGATGAAATATTGATCTAAAGATCATCCTGTTTGGATGAGTAGAACATATATTTTGATTTTATTTTCCACACATGTGCAATTTGTCAAGGTCGGACTGAATTGTAATGTAGGATCACAAGCCCAACATATGTGTCACACACCCTCATTAACGGATATAAATTGGAGAGACTTGATGCTCATTTGCTCATCATCTCATCACACACATTCCTCATGATCTGATTGGTTCGTACAACCTAGAAGAGGCTTCTCTCTCTCCCACGTCTAAATTTGGAAGGCAGAAATGGATTCTAGAAATTTGGATGCTGGAAATCCTTTTGTTGACTTGCGTTGATTGTTTTGGGAACTGTCTCATGAGGTGTGTGTGACACTGAGGAAGGCTGATCTTGTATGTGTTTGACTGAACCTCCGGGAGGTTGGAAGAGCTGGTTTGACCAGCCAAAGTATTTGCTGGCTAGGGCATATTGTTGACTGTTGTAACAAACATTACTCTCTATCTTTGTTGGACAAGAAGAATTGCAAATTCTGATACATTATTTTTCTTGTCTTCTGTTGATCTATTATTATGTTCTATCAACATTTTACTTTAATGTTTATGTGATTGCTAATATGAATTGGGCCTATAAGAAAGATTGAAGTAAGCTTCTTTATGCATAGAACATACCATGGTTATCTAAATTTAACAACTTGTTTTCCTTCAAGAATACCACATTCTTTTTCGCTGAGGGGAGAAACCCCAAATCCAAAGGGGGGTTTGATTATGCTTTCTTCAAAAATTTATTTGGGGTGCTTATTGTGATTGCATAAAGCACACAACCAACAATGTAGAAATAGTTCGAAATTGTAGTTGCTAATGAATTTGGACTGAAAAAAATAGACACAAATTTATTCTACTCAATCTGCTAAAAGGAAAACATACAAAAGAAACACATGCAATCATTCAATCATAATGAAGACAACATTTTTACTAGGGAAACCAACTGGGGAAAACCCCTCCTTTGTTTGTATTAGATAAGATGAAAATATAGATCTACTACAATGATAACTTCAAACCTTGAAACTCAACCTGCACTGCAATATTGATCTCTTCCTGAGTCTGCTCTGGCTAGGCCTCTTGCTTCCTCCTATTTCCTTACACACTTCATGCTCCTAAATAATAGGAAATTCTCCCGTTTGCTTCCATAATTCCCAAGAGAAAAGCTTCACTTGCTACATGCAAACACTTTACACTAACTAGTATACAATATTGATTACATTGTTTCATTTTTCCTCCACTCAACTAGGGAATTCAAATTCCATGCATGAATAGGGCTATTTTTGGTAAATTGACTAGTTAATTAAGAGATTAGTGAGTTAACAACAATTAAAACTATTCAATTGAACTCCTACTAACTATATTCATGACTAGAGATTAGATAACCGAGTTTCACTAACTATAACTCCACTAGATTGCTAGATCTTAGCAATCAACTCAAGCACAACTCTACTTCTCGATCACAAACTTGAATTTTCTGACTTAACAAAGTGGCTTGGCCATGTCAATCCTGCTAACTGCAACTCAAGTCATCATGTTGATGTGGAAATTTGAACTTCTCCATTTGACTAAGGCACAAGTCAAATGAAGCCTTTTCTTGCTACAATTCAACACTCTCTCTTAGCAAGAAAAGGGTTATGAACAACACTTATCCCACTCCTGTGGAACTTGAACTTGCCTCTTGAAAAAGCCTTTGTCAAAATGTCTGCAGCCTACTCATTTGTAGGGATGTATTGTAACATAGAAATCCTCCTTCTCATTGTTGTTGTTGCTACTGCAAAAATTGCAACTGAGAAGCATCCAAAATCCTGAATCAACTATGTCTCTGAGTTGCAACTGTTTCCTGAGTCTCTGACTGCTACTAGCCTCTGCAACTGTCACGCAACATATATCTGCATGAATCGACATTAATCCTTCTACTACTGAATACTGTGGGCCCCTATAGCAAGGGTAATAATCCATGAGAAGAGTATGCAACAACTATTGTTTCTCTCCTATGGACCTGTTGATGGCCCAAAATGACCATTCAACATTATGAAACAGATCACTCGGTCGAGAACTTAAAACAACTCCTTTTCCATTTGGAATGGTTCTTCCAACTGGATAACTAGGTCCAATTACATTCTCTTTATCTTTGATGGCTTATAGTGTTGCTATTTCTTACCAACAAAAAGAGAAATATTGGATTGACCTTCTCGTAAAACTCTTGCAAAGAAGTAAATCCTTAATTTGATTAATGGTTCAACTAAACCGCATGTAGGGTTAACCTATGTGAATCTAAGTGTTAATGTAGCATATATATGTATTATACTAACCTATGCATTACTATGTTAAGGTACATTGATTATTAGTCCTAATGTTACTATATTGAATATATCTTAATGCTATCCTAATACTAATGTTATGTTAGTCATTAATCTAAGTTAATATAAATCTTCTATATTAGTGATAGCTAATATATATATATCTAGCTATAAATATTACATAATGCTACAATGTTACTTATTATTAAAATATGCCATTTAATTTTATTATGTAATCTAACTATGTTATTATTATAATGTCAAAAAGTTAGTTCCCAAGCAATGCTAATAAATAAAGTTAAATTAGTAATAAATAGTATATTATCTTTCAATTATCTACTCTAGTTAAATGCAGCTTCTAAAGTTATCTCTAATTATCTCAAGTTAGATTTTCAACCTTACCAATTTTAACTAAATTGTTAAATTAAATATTCAAGTTAATTCTAAAAATAAATATTAAAAACAAATTATAAAACTATCAAGTTAAACAGAAGAAATATATACAATTGATTTACAATTCCTTTATATTGATCCTTTAATGATATAGATTAAATATCTGGTTCTGCATAAAAGTTGATTGACTTGAGGTATCAATCAAACCATTACTACATGTTTGCCTCTATACAGGGGATTTCTACAATGCAATAACTAAAATTAAATGCAGTCCTATTCTAATGTGCCAAAAACAAATATGAATCCTACCACTATCTCAATCGAAAGAAGGATTAATCTCTCTCAATCAAGAGCAAAATAACATGAAAGGGAGAAGAGACAGGGTTGATATTGGAATAATATAAAGATAACAGGCTGGGAAATAATTCCAAAACATATTTCTTGTTCAAACAAATGCATGCAAACAGATGTCCGCTTTATAGTACTTACAAACATATCCAAATCCAAACAAAGCAATTGCACAAGAATAATAAATTCATGCAACAATATTGAAATAGTTCGTGTTATAGAAGACTTATTAACACTTTATACTGATAGGTAGCTGTCAGCTAAAAGTGATAAAGATAGGTTCCTATGCAGTTTTCAATTTCCAAAATCATTTCTAATTAATCATGCAATATAGATTGGATTTTTTTTTAAATGAGCATATAATGTGATTTTTTTTTTGTTTAATCCGATTACTGGATTTTATCACCGTGCAATTGTGAACGGAAAAGTTTGGATAACTTGTTCATCGTTGAATGGTCCTGAAATCGATCCACCATGTCGTTCTAGAATCTCCTAACGTTCCATCCATGCAAGGTGAAACTTTGTAAGATCAAGAAGGTTCCAAGCTCAACGATTTCTTCAACAGAAACTGTTTTCTCCAAATTTTGAGCAAAAAAACAATATGAAATTGACAAATTTGTTATTGTGCGTGCTCAATGTGTCCCGGTGATCGGTGGTTTTTCTGTTTTGGATACTGAATCTTCTCCTGCGGTCTAATCACAAAGGAAATTTTCTCTTGAGACTTCGTTCTCTCTCCTGCAGGCTGACCATTAATCTCATATGGTTTCCTCATCACTGTCTCAATTTGTGTTATCTGTAATCATTAATAAGTTCAATAAACCAAAACAATCAATGTTTAGATTTACTCGGCATTGCAATCCCACAACTATTGCAAGAATTGTTGGGATTGAATGACGAGGTGGAGGAAATCTGGTTTTTTAAGATCCCACATCTATCAACGCATTGTTGAAATTTTTATTGCAAAAGGATTTATCTGCATACGATTTTTTTTATTATGGCACGTCCTTTTGCAAATCAAAGATATATTTCACATAAATAAAACAACCATGATTTATATCTACGGTTGGATTAAACTTTCAGAAAGGAATGCACTGCGGGAAAGTTGTAAATGTCGATGGTTAAGGGGCATTGTTGATGCTCGAATGGTGGGTAAAACTATCAATATGGCACAACATAACATTTTTATTATTATGTCACATGCAATACATCGTCCAAAATAACATCAAGACCTATGGCTTTGGCGGTATTTGAATTGTGTGTTGGCTTGGATGTGATGATGGTCATGTGCACATGGGACCATATCTTGTGCTGCCATTTACGTTGTGTATGATTGATGTAGTTTCCTGGGAGTTCATTCACTTTGTGTTTACAAATCAATTACTTTTCCATTTTCAGTTTGGTTGATAAATGTTCAGAAGTAATATGTGTTAATTTTCTCATTTTCAGTGTAGTTGATAAATGCTCATACAATCAATCTTTGTATTTATAATGTATTTGATGTAATATGTGTTATTTGTCAATTAAAAATGTCAATTAAAAATGTGCCTTATCATTATGAGAGTTGTCTTTATTATTTGAGTAAGCATTCTCAGTTATATTAACTATCAATATAGTAAGTGAGATGTGGTCATGTAACAACTTTGGTGAAAATTCCATGTAATAAAGTTAAAAATAATAACCATGGTTGATAAGACACTTATTTCAAGTTGAATGTTGGGCAAAACATCCTAGCGGTTGTTCATTTCGGTTATTATAGCTATAGGAAATTGGAAAAGGCAATGGAAAAGGCTTTCGAAAGGCATGAGGCATTAATTGACATTTTATTTATGAAAATAATGGAAATTAGGAGAAAAGGGAGAACGAAGGTCACAAGTTGCATGTGAGAAGGAAAATGATGGAAAATAATAGAAAATGAAGAAATTAGAAGCCTCTTCCATAAAAAGGCTTATGAAGATCAGGGGTAGCTTTTGTCAATGCATTTTTTTTGGATCTCTCTCATTATTATCTTTCTCTCACACATCCTTGGACACTTAGAGTTTTTGGAGCACTTTGGCATTGGAAGAAGAAAGACAAGAAAGCATGAAAAAGGAGGAAGCAAGCGACGAGCAGGAATCAAGCAGCTACAACATGATTATTAGCAGGTATCGATTTGCACGTGTATTTTCCTTACTAGATTTGGCATGCATGATATTGCATGTGGTTTTTTGCAGTCTTGACATGGGTTTTTCCAGGTGTGATAGTGTTTTCAGCCTAGCCTTGCCATTTCTGGATAGTCATGGTGTTGTGGAGTTCTCATGTTTTGGTTTAGCTAGATTATTGGATGGATTCGAAGCTGAGTGGGGTGGATCTTCGAATTGATATAACACATGGCCTAGTAACCCATGAACCAGAATATGGGTTGCGGTGAAGCCGGATAGTGTGTTTCCTTGGTAGGCCTAGGAATCCTCGATCGGTGAATGGCGGGATATATGGTAAATCCTAGAGGTGGTTTTCCCTCCGTTCGGGACTAGAAATCCCGGGTTTGGGATTACGGTAAAACCTGGAGAGTATGTCTCGGTTTAGGGCCTAGTGACCCCTGATTCAGAATGTGGGTTGCGGTAAAGTCTGAGAGATTAGGAGACAGGAAAATTCCTCGCGGTTTAGGCGAAGAGAGTTCAGTGATATCCATGTTTGTGTTGGCCTAGTGATCGGGTGTAGATCATGGTAAATCCCGGTTTATGATTGATGAGAGTGAGGTGGTTTAGCCTTGGGATGCCTTGGTTGGTTTTTCGGTTTGAGTCCCACATTCATGCTTAGAATATGACATGGGGGTGATTGGTTGAAGAGATATTTGGCTCAACCAATCTATGGTCGGGTGGAACGTGGAAATCCCATCTCAAGTTGGTTTTTACACTAATTAATGAGAATCTCATCCCTTTGGTATTTGGTATGTAAATGTATTAGTTATTATGTGGATTTCGTTGATGTTATATCCATGGTATTTTTGTTGATATTATGTTGGTTATAAGCTTGTATTTTATCAATGATGATGTATGGTTCTATCTATTCTTTTGCGTGTAAATGAATATATAATGTATCTATGGTCAAATAGTTTGTATTGCATCTTATGATGTAAGGGAGAAATGCTTCTTAGCGATTCTCATATAAGTATTAGACCCCCCATGTTTTATTTTGTTGTTTACATCTGTAGATGAAATGTTTGTGACATGTTTGACGAAATGCCTGTCATGGTTGGGTGGGGTCGGATGAGTTCCCGATGATGTGATTGCTTCCATATATTTGTTTTAATTTTATTGATCCTCTCTTGAAGTTACAAGAAGTTATGGGCATTGAATTGGGATTAGGGGTTGAAAATGTGGCACGAATCTTGGAGCTATGGGCATAATATTGACCTTTTTGGGCCCTGACTGCGACCTTGACAAGTAATTCTCACGGCTAAGGGTCTATAACTGCTCCCTTGCCCTTACATTCCCCTGGCTAAGCCTAAAATGGGTTAAAAATCAGTTCCCCCTCAGGGAACAGGGCCTTGGAAGGTTGGGTTACCTCTTGGGGATGTCAATGACGCAGTGTAAGGTTTGTTTGTCATGTTTCCATCGGTTCCACTTCCTCAAAGTCATCTAGGAAGTTGAATATCATATTAGTAGCCTCTCATCACATGTTTACCCCAGTTGGTCGGTTAATTGGATAGAGGTGGGAGGAGAGCGTTATAGAGTGGTATCAAGGCATGGTTCAACTCTTGGACTAGATGGGTAGTGTGTTAATCATGCGTTATGTAGATTGCTTATGGGTTTCTCATACCTATGTTATATGTGGTTGTTGCGTTCGGGTTGTGTTCTCCATGGTGGCAGTAGTGTCGCCATGGAAGTGCTGATGATGTTGTTTTCGACAGGCTCAAGAATGTATGATTGATTGTGTGTTGTTCTTGTTTATGCATTGCACGTGCATACTTGATTACATGTTGCTACATGTTGTACATGCATTGCTTGTTTATGTTATTTTACATATTGGTCATGCTTTGGTGTTATACTTGTATGCTTGCTCGTGTGATGTCATATGTTGAACATGGATTGGTCGTTCATGATTGGTTATACATGTCAAGTGGGTGAATATGGTCAAGTTTGTATTGGTTTGATTGAGGTTGTTGTGCATAAGGTCATTGTATGCAATTAGGTCATCATGATGATATTGGTATGTTATGATGCTAATGTGTTTGCTAAGATAAAGCAAGAGATGCAAACCATCAAAGTGAAGTTACGACATTGGACCTCGAGGCAATAGCAGACTTCCATACAAGTTTGTATGCTTGGCATGCAGGTATGTAATTCATGGTTGTTGTAAGCATTATCATTACTTATATGTTTGTCTTTTTATTATTATTATGGTTACATATGTGATAAACGATATTTTATCAATGTAGTCATATGCATTATGGTTATGTGTATGCCTTTCAATCTATTGATGTTATGGTTACATACATTATAGATGCTAGTTTATTAGTGTGGTTATATGTACATGTGTTGGATAGTCATGAATGATAGCAACATGTGGTGGTATGCATTGCTATTGTTGTTTTATGTTAGATAACTTATATGTTATTGATGAGCATGTTATGGGTTAACTTGTTGTTGTTGTATGATAGTTAGCTTGATGATTAGGTTACATGTTGTTGATAAGCATTGTATATAACTTGTTGTTGTTACATTCTAGTGACTTCAGGATTAGGGTTATTTCATTAACATCTTGATGTTATATGTATTACGTTAATTTGGATTGGCCTATGTAGATGGTTAGGGTTATGACATTTGGGTATGAGTCAGCTGTGACTCACTGTCCATATGTGATTGAATGCATGAATGAAAATTGGTTATGAGCTTATGATATGAACATGCTAGTTAGTTATTGTTATGGATATCATGACCTTATTTATTATTGAGTTTCTATGTTGTGAAGTTATATCGTGCTAATTTGGATTGATTGTGCAGACAAGATGTCCTCCCCCGAGATACATTAAGGTATGAGATTTCTTGTGTCGTTTATCTTGTACTTGAATGTTTGACTGTGTCATATATCTCGTGTTGAGTGTTTGGTGTCTATTATGCTGTCTAGTTGATTTATACAACATGGTACACTTATAGTTTGTTTGAATGTTTGATTAACTGCATGATATGAGTATATGTTTCTGTAAGATTGCATGAAGGAATGATCTTGTTTTAAGATAGTTGTGCTAACATGTATGTGTTGAGACAGTTGATATGTACTTGAGTGTAAGCAAGTGATAGTGGTGGTATTATGTATTATGATTGATGAATGTGAGTTGATTGTTGATTATGACATGGTTGTTAGTTTTGGTAAAATTTTATTTCGAATTGATAGATATGTTGTCTTGATGTTTGAAGCATATGGCTCACATGTGTGTTCAGTTACAGGTCATCGTCCTTGGCACAAAAAGGTAAGGTATTTTTCATATTGTAAATGTATTTATACACTGAGAATTATGTGTTTATGGCAGTATGATGCAGGGGATTGCATGGAAAAAGATACTGCCATGAAATCTTGAAGAAGGCTCGGGTTGAGCTTTCCTTTGGAAGAATTGAGAACCACGGGGATTGGGTCATGGTTTTTGTTGCTAAATCTTGTGCTTTCGGTCTTGATTGCATCTAGTGCATGGCCATGCCACTTTGTTGCAGTGTCATATTGCTTTTGGCTTTTCATGGTTTTCTTCTTGTGTATTTTTGTTCTTTCCTTTTGTTTAAGAGTCTATGAATTGGTTGAGAAAGATGAAAGTTGATGGAGCTATGAGAGATTTGAATGGATCTTGACACGTAATGTAAGAAATGGGTGAAGCTTGGTGCATAAGTAAGTGCAACAGAATGTAAGAGTATGATAGCCGATTGGACTGGTTGGGTCAATTGTGGTAAATGGATGGTGGAAATACATACATGAGAAAGGGAACATAAAAGGTAAAGTGAATGGATCTAAGGTGTTAGATGGCTTGGCTATGTTGGGAGAATTTGTTATCAAAGTCATGCATGTTGTGCACATATAAAGGAAGTTCCCTTAACCTATACCTTATGATATCTAGCAATTGTGTTGTGATCATGATTATGTTGATGTTTATATATGTATACATGTATGTATGTATGTATGTATGTCATGTCTAACAGGGTCATCATGGATCATGATTGTTTAATGTTGATATTTATATGTATATATGTGTGTATGTATGTCGTTGTCTGATAGGATCATGATTTTTTTATGCTAATGATTATATATGTGTATGTACGTATGTATCTATGTCACTGTATGACAGGGTTTTCAAGGATAATTCATGTTGAGGAATGATTTCTTATGAAGGTGAATGTCATGAAGAGGTTCATGGCTATGAGGAATCAAGTGGCAGAGTAGCCTTGAAAAATTTATGAGGTCAGTGTCATGTGGTTATGATTTAATGTTATATGCTTGTACTATTCCTACGTTTATGTTATGTACAAGTAATGCTGAGGGGTACATCAGCGAAGTGAAAGCAATGTGATCTGCGATATGCTAGGATAAGCATGGATAGCGGAAAGACACTAGAAGCAAAGTTTCTTGTGGGGTCAGTGTATGGTCTATGGGTGTGTAGTACCACTATTATGTATATGTTGTGCATGATGTATATTCAGTGACTGTACCTATGGTGATGTGTAATGTTGCATATGTAGTATTGTGTACATATTGTATTGTGTGTGTGTTGGATATGCGGTGTTGTGTGCATATGGTGTTGCGCACATATTGGATATGCGATCATGTGTACATATGGTGCTATGTACATGTTGTATATGCAATGATATGTACATATGGTGTTGTGTGCGTGTTGTTAATATGGTGCTATGTACATATGGTGTTGTGTGCATGATTGTAAATGTGGTGATGCGTGCATGTGGTATTGCGTACATGTTTTACATATGGTGTTGTGTGCAGGTGGTGTCGTGTACATATCGTGTATGTGGTGTTGTGTACATGTGTTTTTGTATACATGTCGTGCATGTGGTGATGTGTACACATTGTACAAGTGGTGCAATGTACATTTGGCATTATGTACACATTGTGCAGGTGGTGCCATGTACATGTGATGTTGTGCACACATTGTGCAGGTAATTTTGTGTACAGGTGGTACTGTGTAGATGTTACACATATGGTACTGGTATACATGTGGTATCATGTGCATGTCATATATGCGGAGTTGCGGGCATGTGGTACTATGTATGTGCATGGTGTAGTCATGGTACCGTGACGTGTGTATTCGTTGTGTTGTCTTCTATGTACATATATGTCTATGTCTATGTATTTTGTTGTATTGTACACCGGGTGTAGGTGTATGTGTCATTTTCCGGTATGGGTGTATGTATTGTGTTGATCATATCAGCCCCCTGTTAAATTTTGGCAAGCAATCCTGCTTAAAACTTTTCAAACCCCCTTTGTTTGCCTTGAGAATTTCCTCTTTTTCTTATCGTTACTTTCCTATGTCTCTGAATTACATTAAAAAAGGCCACAAAACCCATATTCGAACATATATAACACCTAGCCCCTTTACCGCAAGCCCCAACCACTTCCCCACATATGCCCTTAGCCTGAAACCGAGCGTTGACCCTTAAGGCGCTAATCGCACCATCGCAATTGCAGCATTCATGTGTAGCCTCTCGATCGGTCCATCGCAAACATTTGCGATGCGATTGATCGCATCGCATGTCCGACCCCCGATCCGCTCGATCGCAACTCCCCTCCGATCGCTCTCCCCTCCGATTGATCGCATCGTGTTTTCCCTATTGCGATTGCGATTAGTCCCCACTCCTGTCTTCGATTGCGATTTGTGATTCCATATGGGTCCCACCTCATACGCACTTCCATTATATTTCATGCATTTCCTTTGTATTTCCTCTGCAGCCCGAATCTTCATATTTTTCATTAAAGTCTTATGTTTCATATGTATTCCCCTAAGGTTCATAAGTCATTCCACGGGTCAATCTCCACCGCCGCACTCTCTCTCCTCCGCTCTCCATAGCCGTTCTCTCTATGCATAGTTTTCATAGCCAAGTTTGCGAGTTTTGCAGGATTACAACGACAAAAAATTGCCATTATTCATAGCCTCCATTTCAGAAGTCGAGAATGCATCAAAGGACCATCTTTTAGAGGCAAAATTTATGAGGGAAAATCTGGGAAGCTGTTACGGCACGACTTTCATTAAAGAAGCCAGGATTAAAATCTGTCAAACTCCCCAGAGCCATTCAAAGCACAGATTTTTGCAGATGGAGACATTAATGTCGCGGCAAAGAGTATCAGTGAAAGTTTGAGGATTTCAGCGTCTAGCATTAAAGATTCTAAGACCTAATCCATGGTCTAGAAGATAAAGGTACCAGATCAAAGATATCCCGGATCACACAGAGGGTACAATGCACAAGAAACCATACCCTCCAGGTTTTATTTCAGCAGAATTTACTTTCAGGAAAGGACAGAATGTTTATGTGATTTCACTTCTACGCCGTGTCCCTGAGGATATTTTCACCTAGCGCATTTATTTCAGAAATCCGGCGGCAGAGTACATACAACACAACATAGTCATTCAGCAGTATGGGCACGAATGTTTCCGCCATTTTTTCTTAACGAGGCAAATTAAATGTTTTTCACCTACTTCTTTTATTAGGTTTCTTCTTCTTCTATAAATGGCCCTAAGAATAGATTATTGAGGGTTCCAGATTTTATCAGAAAATTATGCAGTGAAAGGATTTTTGTATACATTTTGTAGAACTTTTCTATGAAGGCTCAAAGCCCATAGGGTCTCAGTGAGGAGGAGTTCCATCTGTTAAAGAGGATTCTGGTCTTTGGTATTTCACAGTCTGTAACTTTCTCTTATGTGTTATTTTAATATATCATTTCATTTCACCCACCTTTCCTGTATCATGTTTTGGAATGCGAGTGGCTCACTAATTTTTGGTATGGATTTATCCTAGTTGATACCCATGCTTGGATTAGTCAAGCGATTTAAATATGGCTCATGCATGATATTCTGTTCCATTATTCATCTAAACCGTATTTCTACTATATTAGTTTCTTTGGGAGGGTGTTTTTAAAACGCTATTGTCATGTATGGATTCTTAGATTGGTAAGCCCATGCATGGTGGTATTGTGTATTTGTATATCAGCTCAATGACAACTAATATCTTCTCTATATTTCATTCACTACATACACCTTCTGATAATTGATTTCTGTGATATATTACTTGAACCGGCCCGCTTTGCAGTAAACCGTCTCTGAATTGTCTGATGCTTTATAATAGAGTTTTACACCTTGCCTCTGCAGTATTTCTTTTCCTGTATCAGTTTCTGAGAGTTTGGTCCCATTCTAGTTTATTTCCCTATTTACAGGAGATAGCATGAGAGCTGTTTGTTGACAACCTCATATCTTATATTATATGCTCCTTGCTATGCTAAGATGTCCTAGGCACTGGTCTATCACAACTCTAGGCTATCTCTAGGAGCGACAACATATTGTATGGTTTTTTATGTCATGTGTGGTTGTATGTGTGTGATGCACTCTATGTGTATGTATACGTGATTGAAGAGAAGAAAAGGCACTGGGTGCTTACCGAGTGTGGCAACTGATTCAATATGAGTACAGATGAAAAAAGAAAGAAGTAAGTACCGATGAAGGATAAGTATCAATATTTTATTTCAATCTTATTATGCATGTGATCTATGTTTCTAACTTATGATGGTTACATGTGGTTTATGATTATGGTTTATGGTAATTTAATGATTTTAATTTATGATGGTTGCATTTTGAGCTAACTGGATGTGATATGTTTATACATGATGATATGATAAAACAAGCTAGTTTGACTTGCTGTGACATGAAGTAAACATGATTGCAAGTGTACCTTATTGATGAGCTACCAATGAGGTATGATGCGAATTTATTTTAATTTATTTTGAATCCAATGGCAGTTATATGCTTAGTACAGGAAGCATGAAAATGCTTAGTTGAGTGATTGGAACTGATTGCAAGAATTAGCAGCAACAACAAAAGGAATTGAAATAGGCAACAATACGTTGGTAAAGCACTTTCGGAGCAAGGTCATTGTGGGACACTGGTACCCAATAGTGTCCATTTATTTTGATGAGCATGCTATGACTGGTATGATGGTTGAGGTAGGTATATGCCTTGGTTTTTATATCTTTCGATGTGAGGAAGCCTTGCCAAAGGATGGATCACCCGGGATAGGGGATGCTAGAGAACTTGGAAGGTGAGTGATTGCACGGAAGGGGTTACCAGATTTCCCGAGGGACTATATAGTAGAGAAGGGAAGGGCGCAAATGGATTTGTTTTGGTCATTAGCATTTCTAGATGGAATGAGATGCACATTGGGAGTGTGCCCTAGAAAAATGGGCCGGTAACTGTTCACTGAGAGGACAAGTGGCGCAGGATTGTGGTGCTGGACATTGGATGCAACATTGACTTTGGCACTGAATTCTGGACTTCCTGGGAAGGAAGTTAATCCTGGTACTTCTTCGAGGGTGAAGGTGTGAGCCTATGGACTCCCTTGTTGCTGATACATGCATCATATCCTTTATGTCTTAGTTGAGAAAATGTGTATATGTGTATATTATTGTAAATACCGTAATGAGATGTGTTATAAATATCTAGTACACGGTATGATTATCATGCTTCTTTTTTTATTTTGAGTAGGTTATTCATTATAAATACTGCAACGAGCTAGGTTATAAATATCCATGGATAGTATGTTTTATTTTTAACGGTTTTGTTGAGGTATATGTGTGGTTGAACACTGAGGACGATGTCCCCCAATGGGGAGGGTTCTGTAACAAACTTGGCGATAATTTCATGTAATAATGTTAAAAATAATAAACACAGTTGATGGGACACTTATTCCAAGCTGAATGTTGGGAAAAACATCCTAGCGAGTGTTAATTTCGGTTATTATGGCTAAAGGAAATTGAAAAAGGAAATGGAAAAGGCTTTGGAAAGGCATGAGGCATTAATTGGAATTTTATTTATGAAAATAATGGAAATTAGGAGAAAAGGGAGATGAAAGGTCACAGGTTGCATGTGAGCAAAAAATGAAGGAAAATAAGGGAAAATGAAGAAAATAGAAGCTTCTTCCATAAAAAGGCTTCTAAGGATCAGTGGGTACCTTTTTTCAGTGAATTTTTTTAGATTTCTCTCATTATTCTTTCTCTCTCTCTCTCTCTTAGACACTTAGAGTTTTTGGAGCACTTTGGAATCAGAGCAAGAAAGACAAGAAAGCAGGAAAAAGGAGGAAGCAAGCAAGGAGGAGTAGGAATCAAGCAACAAAAACAGGATTATTGGTAGGTATCAATTTACATGTGTATTTTCCTTGCTAGATTTGGCATGCATGGTATTGCATGTGGTTTCTTGCTATCTTGGCATGGGTTTTTCCAGGCGTGATAATGTTTTTAGCCTAGCCTTCCCATTTTTGGATAGCCATGGTGTTGTGGAGTTCTCATGTTTTAGTTTAGTTGGAATACCTGATGGATTTGATGTTGAGTGGGGTGGATCTCCGAATTGATATAACACATGGCCTAGTAACCCCTGAACCAGATTGTGGGTTGCGGTAAATCCGGATGGTGTGTTGCCTCGGTAGGCCTAGGAATCCTTGACCAGTGAATGGTGGGATATACAATAAAACCTAGAGGTGGTTTTCTCTCCATTTAGGCCTAGGAATCCTAGTTTTGGGATTGTAGTAAATCCCGGAGAGTATGTCTCGGTTTAGGGCCTAGTGACCCCTGATTTAGATTGTGGGTTGCGGTAAATCCCTAGAGACTAGGAGACAAAAAAATTCCTAATGATTTAGGCAGACAGAGTCCGGTGATATCCATGCTTGTGTTGGCCTAGTGATCAGGTGTAGATCATGGTAAAGCCTGGTTTATGATTGATAAGGGTGAGGTGGTTTAGCCTCAGGATGCCCTGGTTAGTTTTTCGGTTTGAGTCCAACATTCATGCTTAGAATATGGCACGAGAGTGATTGGCTGAAGAGAGATTTGGCTTAGCCAATGTATGGTCGAGTGGAACGTGGAAGTCCCATCTCTGGTTAGTTTTTACACTCATTAATGAGAAGTTCATCCCTTTGTTATTTTGTATGCAAATGTATTGGTTATTATGTGGATTTCATTGATGCTATATCCATGGTATTTATGTTTCTATTATGCTGGTTATAAGCTTGTATTTTATCAGTGATGATGTATGGCTCTATCTATGTTTTTTCCTATAAATGAATATAAAATGTATCTATGGTAAAATAGATTGTATTGCAGCTTATGATGTAAGGTAGTGATGCTTCTTAGAGATTCTCAGGTAAGTATTATACCCATCATGTTTAATTTTGTTGTTTACACCTATAGATGCAAGGCATCCATGAATGGCAGAAACATCATAGCTTGTGCAAAGCTCATCTAGAAGTAAAACTCCTCCTTGAATTATTTTTGAGATACCTCACGCGAGAAATATCAAAAGATGTGGAAAATTCCTACCCACAAAATGAGGAAGTGGCTATCACCAAAGCTCAACAATTAGAGATCATATAAACGCAATCTGGATACCTTTACCATGTCCTTCCAGATGCACCTCGCTTGCAAAATTTTAAACCAAAGTTATCAGGCACGTCTATTGCCATAAACGGGTTGATCAGGACCACAGCCCAAAATCAACTAGGAAACACCTTCCAGTACTCTTCAAATACGTATAGTATCCAACCATTAATTTCCACACTTAGAGCACCACCACCTCAAACCACAAGATATTAGCCCTCTCAACCTACACCTATGCAGAATCTTTCTATACAGGTAAATCAATACCCTCCCATGTGGGGTGGCCAATTCCCTCCCACGCAGGGTGGCCCATATCCTCCCACACGGCAAAATTTGTACTCCCCTAGGAATACATAAGTGGTTTCAACTTCCCATAACACATATTCCATCCAAAGACAAGGGAGTCAGTATTTCCATTTTCCAAGACCTCAACAAAATAACCCACCAACATACGCTAATTCAAGGGTTAATTTTGTGCAACCTTCTCTCCCTCAAAAAAAGAAATTGTTTGGACAGACAAATATGTTTAACCCACCTAACACTGCTAAGAAAAAAAGAAAGAACAAGCCAAAGGTAGAGCCTGGACATGGGGGCAACAATCAGCAACAACCTACGCGGAAACCGGCAAGGGGCAACCCCAACTAGAATCCAAACCAAGGGTAGACAAATAATAACCCACAAGGGAAAAACAAGAACCCAGGTCCATGGAGTAATCATGTTTGTGCCATTTTCATGGAATATGGTGATTACACCCATCATTTCCCTCAACTCCCTGAGTTGAAGAGGATGAAATATACTATGGGGTAAGGGGGAAGAACCAACAAACTGCAATAATGCAGAATCCCTTACCCCATTAGGGAGTGGTAAATACTCAGTAGGAAACCTCCCATGAACAATATAAGAATCCTCCTGGAGGAAGTTCCCAAAATATATCAAGTCGTAACATTTACATCGCAAGGGAAGATATTCTCCTATAGACACGGAACTGGGACTACGATGTTGGGTTTGTGTTATATTCTTTCCACGACTAGTCATGCGCGGGGGGGGGGTAACGGGGCGAGGAGATGGCCCCCACAGCCGAGGTGCAGGGGGCGACCTGTTGGAAATTTTTAGTCCTTATTTTTCGGTGGGTGGACCCGCCCATGGTTTTGTGCATGGGTTTGCACATGGTTTTGGGGCATGATGGTTTTCGACCCCTAGTATTTTTTAGATCCAGTCAAGGGAAATACGGTTATGTTCTAATCCGGGGTTAATGGATTGGGGTTTATGTATGCTTCGGCATGTATATATATGTGTTGTAACACTAAAAGGAATATAATGAAAAATCAAGTTGGTCGTCCCGATTTGGGATCCAGGGGAAAATCTCTGTGTTTATCTATTTTATGTTTTATTCTCTCGCTATTGTTTATTTTCTATTTTTAAGATTCGTTTGCAGATAATTTTTTTACAGAGTTAAAACCTACATTTGGTATCAGAGCAATTTTGGCTTCAAGGGGACACCTTTGCTGTTGAGGGGTTTTTTTCTCGGGCTTGAGGTAGAACCTGTTCAGTGGGAGATCTACGGGATCGATTCTTGCGGTAAAAGAAGATGGCGAACGACAGGAAGATAGAGATCGAGAAATTTAATGGTCATATTTTTGAGTTGTGGAAGCTGAAGATGGAGGATCTGCTGGTGGATAAGGACCAGTGGATCACGGTAGATCCAGGTACTAGACTAACGACAATGTCAGATGAAGACTAGAAGAAATTGGATCAGAAGGAAAAGAGCACAATACGGTTGTGTGTCTCAGATTCAGTATTGTTGAATGTATCTGGGGAAGCTATGACAAAGAACTTGCGGGACAAGCTAGGGACTTTGTACCAATCTAAGTCTCTGGTGAATAAATTGTTCCTATAGAAAACGCTGTATAACCTAAGGATGAAGGATGTAGACTCGGTGATAGAGCATCTAAACGCCTTCAATACTGTATTAAGTCAGCTGTCATATGTTGATATTAAAATCTCAGATGAAGATAAGTGCATCAGTTTGTTGTGTTATCTACCAGATTTGTGGGACATTCTGGTTATTGCAATAGGTAGCAATACAACTACCTTGAATTTTGATGACATTGTCTTAGCCTTGCTATCGGAGGAAATGAGATGGAGAAATATGGAGGGTCAGAATGGAGATGCCATATCTGTTCGAGTGGGAGATCTAAATCTCTTGGAAATTTTGTAAAGGTGTACTGGAAATGCGGAAAGGGAGGGCACTACAAAAAGGACTGCAGATCTAAAGCTCCTGAGAAAGGAAAGGGATCTGATGATGCTCCTTCTGCAGAGGCAAAAACCACCTCGAATGAAGGTGGGGATGTGTATTTGGCTTCTTCTTCAAATACACATGTAGATCATGAGTCATGGTTGATTGACTCGGGTGTATCCTTTCACTTCACTCCCCAGAGGGAGTGGTTCTGCGAGTATGAGAAATATGATGGCAGTGATATCTTCTTAGGTGATGATAGGAAGGCCAGGATCGTCAGACGTGGAAAAGTAAAGCTGAAGCTGCAAGGTGGAAGGATTAGAACACTTCCTAGTGTTCTGCACATTTCTGTATTGGCCAGAAATTTGATTTCTGTAAGCAAGATGGATGATGCAGGTGTAAAAACAGTGTTCGAGAAAGATACATGTAAGATGGTTCGGGGAGCACTAGTATTAATGCAAGGAGTTCGCATTGGAACTCTGTACAAGCTTCAGGGCAGCACTGTTATTGATGGGTGCAACAGTTCTGTGGTTCCTGAAAGTGGAGCAGAAAGCCTAGCGGTCTCTGGAGAAAAGACCATGCTATTGCATCAAAGACTTGGACATATTGGAGAGAAGGGCCTTCAAATACTGCATGGAAATGTTATAGTAGAAGGTATGTCTAATAACTCTCTGGATTTTGATTTCTGTGAACATTGTTTATATGGGAAGTAGAATCAGGTGAGTTTTGCTTCTGGTGCTAAGAGGGCGAACAAGATATTAGAGCTTGTGCACAGTGATGTGTTTGGACTTGTGTCGATTCCATCACTGGGTAAGTCTGTGTACTATGTTTCATTCATAGATGACTTCTCAAGGAATACATGGATATATTTCTTGAGGAAGAAATATGAAGTCTTTGACAGATTTAAAGAATTTAAGGCTTTGGTGGAAAATGAGATAGAGAAGAAGATAAAGGTGCTGAGGATAGATAATGGTGGGGAGTTCTGCAAGAAGGAATTTGAAGAGTTCTGTAAGAAGTGTGGTATAACACAGCAGAAGATTAATCCATACACACCTTAGAAAAATGGAGTTGCAGAAAGAATGAACATAACACTGATGGAAAAGGCAAGAAGCATGCTTAGTGGTACCGGGTTAGGACAAGAATCATGGGCAGAGGTAGTAGAGACTGCATGTTACTTGGTTAACAGATCACCTTTATCAACGTTGGAGGATAAGACTCCACATGAGGTATGGACTGGTAAGAAACCCTTTCTTTCACATCTGAGGGTATTTGGATGTGATGCATATGTACATGTTCCAAAGGAGAAAATGAGCAAGTTGGATAATAAATCTGAACGGTTCATCTTTATTGGGTATAAGGATGGTTTAAAGGGTTACAAGCTTTGAAACCCGGAAACAAGGAAGGTTGTGTACAACTGAGATGTGGTGTTTAGAGAGGTGAAAGATATTGTTAAACATGAAGTGCTACCAAAGGAACCTGAGAATATAGAGTTTGAGCTAAAGGAGGATGAATCAGACTCTACAATAGAAGAAGACTTAGAAGAGGAACAACCACAAACTCCAGCTATTAGAAGATCAGTTCGGGAAAGAAGAAAACCAGAAAGGTATAGTCCATCTACTTTCTGTTCAAATTTTGCTTTAACTATAACTGATGATGATCCCAGAACCGTCAGGGAGGTAGTAGATTCAGAGGATGGAAAACTTTGGAAGGAGGCCATGGTTGATGAAATGGCGTCCTTGCTTAAAAATGAGGCATGGGATCTGGTGGAGTTTCCGACTGGAAGGAAGCCCATTGGGAGAAAATGGGTGTTTAAGAAGAAGATGAATGTAGAAGGCAAGGTGGAGAAATAAAAATATCGGTTGGTAGAAAACGGTTATTTCCAGGTGTTGGGAATTGATTTTGGTGATATTTTTTCTCCTGTTGCCAAAGTTACTTCTATTAGATTACTTTTATCTATTGCTGTTGCATTTGATTTTGAGGTAGAACAGATAGATGTGAAGATATCATTTCTTCACGGGGATCTGGAAGAGGAGATCTACATGAAACAACCTGAAGGCTTTATGGTGAAGGGGAAGAAAGAGCTGGTATGCAGGTTAAAGAAGTATTTGTATGGGTTAAAACAGTCACCAAGGATGTGGTATCGGAAATTTGATACCTATATACGGGGACTTGGCTTCACCAGAAGCAAGAAGGATCACTGTGTTTATCTTAAATTAATTGGTGAACGTGTTATTTATTTGTTCTTATATGTGGATGATATGTTGTTGATTGGAAATGACAAAGAAATTATCCAAGATTTTAAGACCCAATTGTTCTCCAAATTCGACATGAAGGATCTTGGTGCTGCAAACTATATTTTGGGCATGGAAATTAAGAGAGATCGGGCAAAGAGGAAGCTCTGGTTAAACTAGAGGAAGTATGTTGAGACTATATTGCAGAGGTTCAATATGCAGGATAGTAAACTGGTGAATGTTCCGATTCCTATAGGTACAAAGTTGTCTGCTGAACAATGTCCCAAGACACAACAAGAAGAGGAGGATATGTCCCGTGTTCCATATGCAAGTGTAGTGGGTAGATTGATGTATGCAATGGTTTGCACTAGATCAGACATTGCACATGTAGTGGGAGTATTGAGCAGGTTTATGTCAAACCTAGGGAAGGAGCATTAGACAACAGTGAAGTGGGTTTTCAGATATTTGTGTGGCACTAGTGATTATGGCTTGTGCTACCAGGGAAGACCAGGATTGGAAAGAGTGTTGGATAGTCGTGGTTTTGTTGATGCAAACTAGGCTGGAGATTTGGACCAAAGAAGATCTACAAGTGGGTATGTGTTTAGCCTACTTGGAGGTGCACTCATTTGGATGAGTAAAAGACAGTCTGTAGTGGCTCTTTCAACTACAGAGGCAAAATACATGGCAGCCACTCATGCAGGCAAGGAAGTAGTTTGGTTGCAGAGATTGTGTTCAAGTATGGGGTTGGTGCAGCAAGCTATAAGGATAGACTGTGACAGCCAAAGTGAAATTTTCTTGGCTAAGAACCCTGCTTATCATTCAAAGACAAAGCACATTGATGTTAAATATCACTTTGTGAGATATATGGTTGAAGCTAAAAGGGTGTTGTTGGTAAAGGTGGACACTTTGAAGAATGTTGCAGATGCATTGACAAATTTTGTGAGCACTCAAAAGTTCTCTTGGTGTAGAGAAACAATGGGTGTTGCAAAGCTGGGCTAATGACTCAACTCTCCTGTGGCTCCCTGCGGAAAGAAAACAACAAGTGGGAGAATGTTGGGTTTGTGTTATATTCTTTCCACGACTAGTCACATGCGGGGGGGTAACAGGGGGGGAAATAGCCCCCCCCCCTCCCCCCTGTACATTGTGCTGGGTGCAACGTATGGGGGGGGTCATAGGGGGTGCGGTAGCCCCCCCTGTCGTGGTCCGGGGCAGTGCCCCAGAATTTTTTTTTGGTCCTTATTTTCCGGTGGGCGGATCCGCCCATGGTTTTGTGAATGGGTTTGCACATGGTTTTGGGGCATGATGGTTTTTGGTCCCTGGTATTTTGTAGATCCGGTCAAGGGAACTACGGTTATGTTCTAATCCAGGGTTAATGGATTGGGTTTATGTATGCTTCGACATGTATATATATGTGTTGTAACACTAAAAGGAATATAATAAAAAATCAAGCTGGTCGTCTCGATTTGGGATCCAGGGGAAAATCTTTGTGTTTATCTGTTTTATGTTTTATGCTCTCACTATTGTTTATTTTCTGTTTTTAAGATTTGTTTGAAGATAATTTATGTACAGGGCTAAAACCTACATACGAAACTCCACTAGAAACCAACCCATCCACCTCGACCACTGCAACACCTACAACGCCTTTGAAAATCCCTCACCACCCTATAGAAACCATCCTAAATATGGTAAAAGGGATTTTATGCTAAACATGACATAACTCAAAAACTTCTCACAGTTGCATCATAGTCAATGACTTAGCTCAATCTCCTTCTGCTATGTCAACATTGGAAGTCTTGAAAACATGCCCAACACAACGAGCCTTACTTTCCGCATTAGGTGCAATCAACCCTGTCAGTTCTTGGTTAATGGCTTTCAACTTGGATAATGCTTCCCCTTATCTTCCATCGATAATCGCCTTCCAAATTCCGATCACAATATGGAATATCACCATCCAAAGCTACATAGTTGATGAGGGAGCATGCACGTGCATTATTTCCAAAACACTTTGGAAAAAAATCGGATCTCCCAAACTCAAACCATCTTAAATCACTGTCAAATCATATGATGGGTGCCCTTCTACCACCGTAGACCTATTCCAAGACGTTTCGTTGCAACTCGCCAGTAAAACTTTTCTCGTTGGCATAGAAGTCTTGAATGTAGAGTTGGATTACAATATCCTTGTTTTTTGAAGCTACATGAATGCAATGACTACAATGGCATCTTCTTTATTCAGGATAATGATGTTCCCTCATGATGGTAAAATTGTTAGGGTTGTACAACTCACATACTATGAGAATAACATATCCACCACCCCTGATGGTTTGCTACCTTTCATATGATCTTCCCCTGAGTTGACCACAACCTTCATTGAATTCAGACCTAGACAATTTAAAACACCAACACTCCTCGGTACATACCCTGGAGACCCCCCTTTGCTAGAGTCTATTACTGCAGCCACAAGAGCTCCATTATGCACGACGAGTTCATCAAACACCCCCTAGATTCAGGAACAAGTTCTAGACACCATTAGTGTCGCAACTACTGATTCTATGTTCTTACCATATAATATCACCCAATACTCTCCACCTGGTTTTATCTCGCATCAGGTCATGGAAACTCTTACATTGCCAAATATGTTTTTTGAGATACCGGTCTAATATATGGCCCCTCAAACCATGTCAAAAAACTCAGGTATTACCTCGACAAGCATAATTCTTGTAGCCCCTCCTCAGGAAACCACCCTGAAACGAGAAATTCCACATCGACACCAATCGGTACCAGCAAGAGGGATAAACAAAAAGGCAAGAAGGTGGAAGCCTCAAACTCTTCCTCATCTAGGGTACCTCCACCTTGTTCTTTGTGTGATGTATTTGGGAACCCTACCAATATGTTCCTTGAGTTAGAGGAGTTGAAAGCTCTTCTGCATGCCCAAAAAACACCAGTGAACCCACCATAACCTTTTAGAGAGAAGGTCACACTAGCAAAAAAATAAGGAATTGTGCACTAACCATGCATGCACTATATGCACAGAGTATGAGAATTAGAATCATCATTGACCATAACTCCCTCAATATCAAGATGCATTGAGCGCACTCGATCAAGCCAATACTATGGCTCCATCACTTCCCACCACGCCAGTGGTAGATGATGGATCCAAAACCATATTCTGTGTTTTTGAGGAAGACGCTTCATGCGCATATTCCCCTAACACCCATTGGTCATGTAACCTCCCATAATATGACCGGGCAACTAGAATTAGTGACACCTCAACCGACCTATACATGTGCCTTATGTGATGAATCAGACAATCTAGTTAACCAATGTCCCGAGTTGCTGGAAGTTAAAAATGCTACACAATCCCTCAAGTTGTCCCTAGAAATAGACCCAGTTGTAAACGCCATAGTTTCCACTTTTATATGTGAAACCATCATACTCGGGTTTTCCCAACCTTTCCCCAATTCTGCGAAACATTGGATTTTATGTTCCAATTCATTGCTGAGAACTCAACACTTATCCAAACATATCCCCAATCCTTGGATAACACCACACCACTAAGGGATGAAAAATCCAGGACCATATTTTTCATGTTTGAAGAAAAAAATTGTTTGTGATTCATTTAGGCACCCATCACCATGTTACCTCCCACCCTTGGTCAGGATCTAGAGGGATCGAAAAATGGCCGCAAGAAATATTGTCAAAACCTTCCCACACATGCACCCTATGTGATAGACTTGGCCATATGGTCAATCAATGTCAGGAATTGAGCAAGATTAGAGATGTAGTTCGCTTGTTGGTCCATATTACTTGACCTGTACACTGAAATCAAACTAGATGCTCACAAAATAATTGTCATATCTTTTGTAATATTCCCAATTAGAAATGGCTAATTGGAATATTCGATTTTGGTCAATTTTGCTTTAAGTAGTTAGCTTATGAATAAACGTAGTTAGCTTATGAATAAAATGTGAGTAAAGGGGCCACGACTCACTCTAAAATAAGACGCACGTGGTAATTACAGGGGAGCCGAATTGGGCGCGCAGAAAAGAGGTAATACCATGGTATCATGAGTGGAGGCGCACGCACCAAGGAAGATTACCATGGTATCATGGGTTGAGGTGACTGCAGGATTCAAGAACGGCCAATGCTATATAAAAAAGATAATTTCCTCATTCAATGGATCATGGAAGTTTATGAATTTGAAATCGGTCATTGCGACTTTGAGCACACTGGCTGTTTAGCCTATCTGTAGCGCTGTTTAGTGCATTGAGTGTCTCCGTTCGGAGATTGTGCCCTCAGCCCCGAGGGACTTCGATTTCCTGCTCGGGTGAGGTAATTCCATCAGTATTGTTGTAGGAGGATCTATTTGCAAAGGAGCAGCGTGTCTCTTGACTGCGCAACATTTGTGGAGGAGCAACATATTTATTGACTGCGCAGTCCTGAGTGGAGGACGCAGTCCGTATTGGGGAAAGCTCCAGTGATATTCTTGGTGGATCTTGGTGTATTGGATTTCTGAATTCGTGGGTGAACATAATATTGAAGATCATAGACAGAGGCGGCGTGATCATTGGGAGATCCGCAAGGAGGTATTTCTGGGCAGCAACACAACCGTTTTTCAGCGGCTGGAAAGTAGATCTGAAACACATTCATTCCATGTAACATCCTAAGAATAGATCTTAACTTTCCTTGTGCAAGTTTAGGTGCTATCGCTTGATCACCTATTGTACTCCTCTATGTTTATCAGATTAATAAAATGGCTCAGCGTTCTCTTGGAATTTCTTGAGTATCTGTGCATGCTTATATACACACTATTATATGTCTGCAATCTGTTATTTCATCCCTTTGCATTTTTGTACCACTTGTGTTTTTCCTCACACTCTTAGACGGAGTCTAGAAAGGGCTAGATAGCCTCCAGATCTCATCCTCTTTTCAGAGGTGAAATATCTGGAAAACGCCCTCCCAATCTATCTCTGGTTAGAGTTGCATGTGTTTTAGAGATATCCCTGAAAAGGAATATTACAGTAGTATCAGAGCATAGATCTGGCTCAGCCTATGGAGCTAGTAGTCTATGTCATCAGAAGAAAAACCCTACATCTGCCATAGAGGTAGGAAGTACAGATATATTGAGCGTAGGTTGTAGAACACCTATGGAGAGGGAGACTGAGTTTGAGTGAGGGCACACAGGATCATGGGGAGCAAGTGGATACACCCTGTGAGTCTAAGCCCAAGAAGATCAGAACATTGGAAAATATGAGTTTATTCTCATCTATTTTCAAATCCAGAGGAGATGCATCCACCTTGGAGGAGGTCAAGAAGATTGCAGAAAAAGAAGAGGAAGTACCATGCACTTCCTATTCTCATCAAGAAGCAGATATTAAGCATGAAAGATACTTGGATCATCAGATCCTCAGTGATTACCTTGTTTAGTATAGATCTCAACCTAGAGCCTTCAGGGAGACTCTAGATTTTCCTCATTTCATTTAGATGAAGGAAGAGAAGAGACCATGCAACAGAGAAGAAATCAAAGGCAATAGATTTCTGTTGCCTACCTTTGATGGGTCATCTAATGCAAGAACTTGGGTGAGAAAGTTGGAGGCATTTTCCTTACTACATCCTATAGTAGAGAAAGAAGCTATTGGAATCTCAACGCTGCACTTGGAGGGTGAAGCCTATGTATGGTGGTTCAGCCACTTGAGCCATGCAAGGGTGAAAATTTTTGCAGAGTTCACTCAAGGGTTGATCAAAATCTTTGATGGAGAAAGAACAAAAGAAGAGAAGCTCACATCACCACTTGAGGAGCATTGTGATAATGCTGTCACACTCATAGAGGAGCAGCCACATGCATCAACAATTGGGGCAGCCAACACTTTTGAGGAAGGGACTCTTGCAGCCCTGCAAGAAGTTCCAAACACACATCAAGGTATGAAAAGATTTCCACAATCCATTGTTGCAGCAAATTATTTTGATCAATGTGGAGATTTACTTTTGCATGACCAAGGGTCAAATCCCATTGCTACTATAGAGCAGCTTGGTTGCACTGCGCTGTGCAACATGGAAACACTCAAGAAGGAATCAAACCATCATTCTCATGAGCCATTGTTGGATTGTACATCACATTGAAGGTTGGGGTTTGAAGCCTTGAAGATTGATGGTAGACATCTTGGAGTAAGAAACCCTCTCTCCCTTCAAGATGACACTTTCTCAATGAGCTCCTCTTAGCTCAAAGAGGAACTTCTAATTTCATATCCAAGACCTCATTAGTTTTGGAAGACTATTGATAAAAGGGAGGTCTCAAGGAGAGATCTCATCGGAGGTGCACTTCAACACACCATGGAGTATAAAGATTTTCTTCCTTTCTCACAAGAGCAGATAGAAGATGGAGGACATCTTAAGATGGATAACATCTCTCATGCCTGTGTTGGAAATTCCTTGAGCCATACTCATCATGATGGGAGGTTTTTGGCTACCACCTATTTGATTCTTGATAGGGTCTCATTGATCCTTGAGAAGCTTACATTTCAAAATCCCATGAAGTGCAAAGACATGAATTTGATTTGGGAGAATGGTAGCCCTCATAGGAGGAGTACCAAGATGAGGAGAAGATGGGGGCATCCACAAGCAACTGAGTGGATTTGGTTGATGAGAAAGGAGCTACGAGGCTACTTGCAGATCTATGATACTGGGCAGCAGGAGGCTTGGCTGCACTAGTTACTCTTGAAAGAGTTTGGACATCGCTTGGAAAACACTCTTCCTAAGAGTAAGAGGATGGGTACTTACATCATTGAGCAGCATAGAGTATGGATGCATGGTTTTGATATGATACTCATATCATTCATCATGTCTTCATCACATGATCGGTATAATGGAGGTATGGGGAGGCAGCAAAATGTCTTGTTGCTTTGCCTGTTTCTGGGAGAGAAAGAACATATTTTCTCTCACACTTTGCATGATGTTGCAGGAAGAGGAGATGGCATTATCTCTTTGGTCTTTGATGATTTGGGAGCTCTTACATCTTGGGGAGTATTCCATATTTGTTACAGCATTATTAGAGGAATCTTTGACAAGGAGCATGTCAAAGAACAGATTTTGGTATTGGCAGGGGCTTATTTGCACAAGCTCGCAACGCTGTCACTTTGGAGCAGAGCCTTATGGATGAAGTGTTCCCATCAGAAATGTGGAAGATCCATAACCCATAGTTCCAGGATCATTTCATATTTATTGCACTTGATGATAAAAGAGGAGTTAATGATGATAGAGCCATCTACCACTATGGCATGTTCTTCTTGACTTGGGGGTCCAAGCACCTTCTTGCAGCACATGGGTCATTTTTCCTCATAGCATGCCAAAACACAATGAAGGATTCATTCATGGATCCATGCACCATCTTACTTCTAGCATATGGTGATAAGTTTGTATATACATTCATTGATTTGCACACTATTACCATTATTATGCAGTGCATTGCTTCACGAGAGGGCAAGCTTCTCATATTGCTCCATGAGTTTTATTGCGCCAATATACATGATGGAGGCAACCATCTCTTTTGTGGCCATGGGAAAATGTTTTATCATCACTTGTATGTTCAGTTTATGCACTCTAACATGTATCATATGGGGACATGCATGATTAACCATGTAAGAAGAAACATTTTTGCCCTGTACTTTCCTCAAGCAACAACTTGTAAAACTGCGATGTACTTGTTTGGGAAGCTGTTGGTACCTTCTTGCACCACCTGAAACCTTCAACATTCTCTTCATTCTATTGCTGATCATGAATTCATTTGCTGATATAGATCAGATTTGTATGAGAAGCGTGATTATGATGGAGACACATGAGTTGGATGTGTCTTTAAGTGGGAAAAATTCTCACATTTTCTGCACTATATGTTCTAATGGGAGCATGGGAGTAGATATGGCCACCACAACCACATGTTTGTTTCCTTTTGAGGTGGGCCATGAGGTTGATATTAATCCAATGTATAGCCATGGGCAAGTGCTTGATCACGTATTGTTGTTACATTCAGCCATTTACTATCTTTTAGTGGATGTGATGAATCTTGTACATTGCTTGCCATGTAATTTTCTGAAGTTGCAGTGGGTGAAACTGCACTGCATCCTATTGAGATATTGTTTGTATCATGCACTATCATGTATAACTTACAACAAAATTCTCATTGGGACACTCTATGATGATCTTTTCCTATTCATCATGGATGGATTGTTTTGGGCCAGCACGTTCTTCATTGTTGGAGGAAAACTCTTTGGAGGATTTTTCTTCATTTTTCCATTTGAGAAGAATACTTTTGTAGCTCAGGATCAGCATACACTCGACACTTGTCATGAGTGGAGTGAAGGAAAGCATGGGGTAGGCTATGATGCTTACCATGATCAGATTTTTAGCCCACCTTCATTTCCAGAGCTTGAGGTGGAAGGAGATTTTCAGAAGTTTCCTTGTTGGGAGGTGGCTCATTTTGTTTGAATGATTTCTTGGGGATGGAGGATCTACATGAGGGAGTTTGAGGTGGGAGACTTGGTATACCTACGTTTATAGCTATACCGACAGTCATAACTGAAACAGAAGGGAGCTGAGAAGCTCAAGCCTCGTTTTTATGGACCATACAGGGTGATACGCAGAGTTGGACAGGTTGTGTATGAGTTGGAGCTGCCCCAAGGCAGAAAGATTCATAACATATTCCATGTGTCATGTCTGAAGAAGGCATTGGGGCAGCAGGTGACAGTGACAAAGGAGCTACTGCCTACAGATGATGAAGGGCATTTGGTATTACAGCCTAAGGTAATTATTAACACCAGGGAAAGGCAGCTGCGGAATAGAACAATCCGGGAGTTCTTGGTGAGGTGGAAGAATTTTCCGGATGAGGATGCAACTTGGGAGAATGAGAAAATCTTGCAGCGTCCATCACTACAGTTGCTTGGGAACAAGCAACATTCTGCCGGGGGAGATTGTAATATTCCCAATTAGCAATGGCTAATTGGAATATTCGATTTTGGTCAATTTTGCTTTAAGTAGTTAGCTTATGAATAAAACATGAGTAAAGGGGCCACGAATCACTCTAAAATAAGACGCACGTGGTAATTACGGGGGAGCCAAATTGGGCACGTAGCAAAGAGGTAATACCATGGTATCATGAGTTGAGGCGCACGCAGCAAGGAATATTGCCGTGGTATCATGGGTTGAGGCGGCCGTAGGATTCAAGAACGGCCAATGCTATATAAAAAAGATAATTTCCTCATTCAAGGGATCATGGAAGTTTATGAATTTGAAATCGGTCATTACGACTCTGAGCACGCTAGCTTTTTAGCCTGTCTGCAGCACTGTTTACCGCATTGAGTGTCTCCATTCGAAGATCTCGCCCTCAGCCTTGGGGGACTTCAAGTGCCTGATCGGGTGAGGTAATTCCATAAATATTGCTGTAGGAGGATCGATTTTCAGAGGAGCATCGTGTCTCTTGACTGTGCAACATTTGTGGAGGAGCAGCGTATTTATTGACTACAGAGTCCTGAGTGGAGGATGTAGTCCGTATTGGAGAAAGCTCCAGTGATATTCTTGGCGGATCTTGGTCTATTGGATTTCTGAATTCGTGGGTGAACATAATATTGAAGATCACAGATAGAGGCGGTGTGATCATTGGGAGATCCGCAAGGAGGTATTTATGGGTAGCAACACAACTATTTTTTAGCAGCTGGAAAGCAGATCTGAAATGCAGTCATTCCATGTAACATCCTGAGAATAGATATTAACTTGCCTTGTGCAAGTTTAGGTGCTATCGCTTGATCACCTATTGTACTCCTCTATGTTTATCAGATTAATAAAATGGCTCAGCATTCTCTTGGAATTTCTTGAGTATCTGTGCATGCTTATATACATGCTATTATATGTTTTCAATTTTCTATTGTATGTATGCAATATGTTATTTCGTCCCTTTGCATTTATGTACCACTTGTTGTGTTTTTCCTCACACTCTTAGACGGAGTCTATAAAGGGCCAGATAGCCTCCAGATCTCATCCTCTTTTCAGAGGTGAAATATCTGGTAAACACCCTCCCATTACATCTCTGGTTAGAGTTGCCTATGTTTTAGAGATATCCCTGAAAATGAATATTACATCTTCTCCCAAGAAAATCATATACAGAATTTCCAATAACTTCCGCTTTTTTAGTAGCAAGAGTAGCATTTAGACAAACGGACGTTGGGGGAGCACATCATGTTGATACTAAGATTCAAAAGTGTCTGGAACCCAAGAGTTCCCCATCTCATGACACCAAACATGCGCATCATCTCACGCTATGGGAAATGCTGACACCCACACAATTTACATGTTAACACTAATCTTGTGTGCAATGTTTGTACTAGCGCTACTCATAGTTCAGAGACATTTCCTCTATTATGAACATTTTTACAACTCAGGATTTGGCACCCGAAAGTTCACCATATCCCTGAAGACTAGCCTCACATGGAGGAAGATGTGTTGTCTCCTTGGACGCCAACGTTATGGCAAGAACTTACTCCCACTCATCATCAATCCACCATTAAGGATATTCTACCACCAACTAATGATGACGACATGCAACATCATATTTGATTCATTTCCTCCTCCGTAGGAACCTTGATTTGCACTGTCTATTCATAATTTTTTGGTTTCAAGGCTTCTAAACCCACCAAAATGATGGTACCACTACCGACAATGCAGACCCATCCCATATGCACATTTTAAAATTCACTGGGTTCTATGGAATCAACCACCTAATCATTTAATTGCTTGAAAACCAGCATAGCTAGGCCTGAAATCCACACTCACGACCTCATGCAACCCATTTCAACATTAGATAATATTTTTCACTCAGAAAAATATATTACAGAGGCCATAAGAGAACCCAAATTTCCATGGGATGCCATGCATCATCGTTTGTTATTTATACTTGAAAAAATATTTGTGCCTATTGATGAACCACGACATTATATTTGCACAATAGAATTAAAGGATTTCCTACCACCAGGATAGGTACATCAGTTTTAAAATCCCATCTTGGCATCAGATGCGTTCGAGGAGGGGAGCATGTCAAATATCTAACCTACCATTAAGTTTGATATTTCCACAAACTTGGCATAGTCAAAGAAATATCGCTGGCAGAAGCATGCTACCCCAAGCAGGTGGTCTCATACAAAGCCTCGTTACAAGAATATAGGGATGTATTTGCATGGACTTAGTCTTAAATTACAAGCATCAATCCCACCATCATGGATCGCCACATTGACACATATTCTTACCCAGTTAGGAAAAAGAAACGTCATATTCACTCATTCAGAGAACCCATGAGGTGCACCTTCATGTATTTTTGGTACATACTTCTTTCCATTTTGCATATTTCTATAGATGGATGTTTTCACTTGGGGTATTGGATTTCGAAGTTGCAATATATCAAAACCTTCACATCAAGCCCATTCCCCTAGTGGTAATTGACAGCTAAGGTATAGCCCCATGGTAAACATCCACATCGGTCGATATGGCCCCATATGCATGGATCACCCTAGTTCATACCCCCCTTCACACTATTGGTATCCATGTCCATTCCCCCAATCCTGTGAGACATTTTATACAAATTTATCAAATATCAACCTCATACTTCTCTTATTTGCATCTTTCTTACCTCCCCTACTCTTGGGTCGCCATCCTTGATCATAGACAGATTGAAACGCATGCTACACTGGACCTACCATCCAGCCATAGTGTAATAGCCCATCTGTGTCATTTCATCTGCCTCACTAACCTTGCATTGAGACCAACCAATGGGGCCCTCACCCTCAGAAAAATACCCTACCTATATCATCATGTAGGTCACTATTTTCTTGGGGCACCCGTGTCCATTTATTTACATCCCAAACCACCTTTACATTATTTTGGAAAGTGTACAATTTTTTTTAGGAAAAGGGTTCCCACCCATGTTTGCATGTCTTGTACCTGGAAATAGCCCCTAATCACCCTTGGCTGGAGCTTTCTAATCACCACACCATTCATTGATCCTTCATTATGTCAGTCAGAACATGCTTATACCTACCTTGGATGTCCTCCCGACTCCATGGACGCTCCCCTAAAAAGAATTATTTTGACTTCCACCACTCGCATTATAGCTCCAACCTTGGGCAGTTGTTTGTATCCATTCATATTGTCAGCCTTCATTATCATGCCTTCATGACCCACCATATTACACACATATTTATATTCCATCTTGATTACCCAAACTAGCATTTCGGGAGGTTGGAATTTCTTTCTTTTCGACTTCAACACCCATATTCCAGGATCAAATTAGTACCTGGGGTGCTCCCCCTCTTTTGGGACATCCTCGGGTGGCACAGTGGGAATCATTATCGCCGATTGATGTCATTGATATCCCTTACATTCGACACCATCATAAGATATTCATGTCTGCGTAGTATCATACATTGTGACCATTGCAGTTCTCTCATTTAGTCGAATACCCATGCTTCACTTCACACCTTGTTCAATAGTGCTTACATTTTGATGCATGGGAGGTACCCAAAGTCAAATACCCATGCATACATGAGCACCTCAATGAGAAGTGCTTCACTTTTGATGTATGGGAGAACCTCATTTAGTCTATTTGTTTGAAGCTCCCTTGAGGGCATAAGAAGTTATCATCATCAGCCATCAGCATTTCAACCACCACAATGCTGAATTGATAGGAATATTTCACGTATGATTGTAATAGTTAGTCACTAGTCATCATAACGAGCATGGGACAAGCCCACCCCGTATAGACACTTTTTAACAATATTCCTTTAGAGCATGGTTATCTTTCATCCTCAGTCAAGGTTTTTCCATACTCATCTCCACAGCAAGTTATTTTATCTCTCAAGAATTTGATCAGAATCTCAGTCAAAATAGAAAAACATGATGTGTTTCTTCTATATGTTTGCTTGTAACTTCAGATATCAAGGGGAAACTGTTAACATGGAAAAATTATACACACGTTTTTAAAATCCATATGGTTCCCAAAGTTGTCTAGAAGAACGTATAGGTGAATACTTTATAGTTGAAAACATCATGAAATACAAAAATCTAAATGTCTCCAAAGGTTTCAATCATAAAATTTACTTGTGTGGCCCATCTAAAGGCAGAAATTAGTGACCGCGCGAATTTTCCTTCGATAGGCACGCGGTCAAACAAAATTTAGAGTCATTTATCTGAGACCACTTCACACATTTGGAAGATGTGATTCCCTAACATGTACCAGTCAAGGAAGGTCGATTTCGAGCCACCCTAGAGATATGCATCCCCCAAGGGATCCTCTTGTCCTACTCATAAGTATTTTTCTCATTAATGAATCAATTGAGTGAAGAAGAGCTCAAAATTCTATATATACAGGCAATTGGAAGACCAAAAACAAGGCAATGTTATGCTGGAAAAATTTCTTCAAAGCAATCCTGCATTCCATTGTTGAAAAGAAGAAGTAGATAATTGTTATGGTGGAAAAATTGCTCCTCAATGATCCAAAATTCTAGTGGTAAGAGGATTTCACATTGAGAGAGTATTCATACTTCTTTGAGAGGGAGGAGCTTGCAAAGATTTTGAGGAAAGGATTTACCTCCTTGTTGAGGGTTTTTTAGCACCATTTCTCAAATAATTATCTCCAAGTGTTTTAGTATTAATCTATTGTATCTATTTTACATTCAGAAGTCAATAAAGGGATCTCTTTTCCATTACTTTTAATGACTTTTTTGCTTCATCAAGAATTTCTTATGTGTTTATTTCTTAGTTTTTATTTTATGTTTATGTATGCATTGTTCAACATTTATAGTGTTTTGTTTAGTCATGTTTGTCCACTAACAATAACCAATTCTATTTGTATGTTCTTTTCACGAAACAACCAATTGTAAAGAAGGTTGTTGAGTGCATCCAAAATTGGTCCAATTTTGGTCAAACATTCATCATTTTGAGGAGTAGAGTGTGCGATGCCGCAAATTCATATCTACCGCGCGGAGCTCTAGGGCCTTCGGGGTAGGTCGATAATTGGAATTTGGATTGGGGGAAATTTTTTTCTAAAAATAAAAAATGATCAGAATCAATCCAAACTAGAACGTCCATATACGTCTCATCGCCAAGAACCCTGCGCACTTCGTTTCACTCAAAATGGATTCCGTATGAGGAAGATACAGCTTGTTGTTCGTTTTCCTAAACAACTAAAAAATTTGTAGAAAATGACAGAAAGGTGACATGGAGGCCTAGTAAAAAAAAATAAAAAAATATTCTGGGAATATTCCTTCATTTTTTCCCAATGACACTATTCCAAGTGTCAATCTATGGTTGGATGATGTGTGGGTGATTTGTCACGTTTTTATTGGTTTAATTTTAAGCCAATGGGAAGAGGACATGTGGAAATCCCGAAGGCCGTCACGTGCCCCCCCTCCAAGGCCGAAATTGGATAAGTGTATGGTATAATTTTATTAAATGTGGCAAAATTTATGTATTGGCGGAAGGGTGGAGGTCAGCGTCGAACCCCGACCTCCCCCACATAACCCACAAGCCTTACCACTTACTTTACGCTTTAGGTATTAATATAATATGCAACCAAATTTAATTCAAAGTTTGGTTTGAATTCGGGAAGAGAAAAAAGGGGGCCATCCCCTTACCACAGGACCACGACCCAAAACTAGGCAGAGGGCTTAATCTTAATTGGCGGGTTTAGCACTTAAACAAGGTTTAATCAACCTTAATTGCATTTCATGAGCACTAATTTGATTTAATTCAAATTTGGTTTAAAAACACGCTTAGAGCGCTAACCAACATTTAAACTGTAATTAAACTTAATTAAACCATACTTATCTTTGGCAGAGTCTGCCATTTTCGGTGGAGCTCCAATTTTTTCGGGCTTAATTGGAGTTTCTCCAGTTTTGGTGGAGTTTTTCTAGGAAATATTGAAGAAGCCATAAATTTGGCATATTTCGACCAATTTTGGCTCAGAAAGAGTCATTCCTAGATGATTTGGATGCTTTGAGCATGATGGTGTAGGTTCAAGAGGTGTTGGAGCACTTATGTAAATGATTTTTCCACTTTGAAGATTAAAGAAGCCTAGGGCCACTAGAAGAGGATATCATGCCTAATCCACTTGAAGACCATTTTCAGAGCTTGAAGAGTCTATATTAAGGTTTTTGGGTCTTCTGAATCCAATGGAGTAGGTTGTAAATCCATTGGAGCACTTTAGGTGCATGTAATCAGATAATTGACCATTAATCGAAAGAGGTCCTAGCTAGTTGAAGCAAGTCCATGGAGATGTAGCCCATGAGGGGTGAAATTCGTTATCAGCTATTGTGAAATGTGTTTGCTGTGTGTTATTTATCTACAATGCTTGATGTACATGTGTTTTTAACAATTAATTTACTTAATAAATTTCTCATAAAAGACACCAAAACTTGACACATAAACCCTCACATAATTGGCTAATTTGAGATGATCCTAAACACGTTTATTTTATACTGATGAGGGAGCTAGCACAACAAACCTAGTTTTCCCATATTCAGATCGATCGAAGCCCCTGATTTTGTAACATCTATTTTGGATTTAGTTGATTGTTTTCTCGAGCCCATGGTATGTGGACCATGGTTTTGTAGCGATGTAATGTTATATAAAGAGATGTAATCCTTTGTAGATATTAGTAGATCATATCATCATAGACATTGAGCACAAGTTGTTGTATATTTTCTGTGTTTTGGGCCTTAGGGAAAGGCTCTGTAGCTGAGTGTGTGAAGACCTTGGAAGAGTCTGAAACTTAGTGCGCATACAACCTACAGCTCTTTGCACAGGTCAAGAAGTCAAATGTACTTAAATGAATAATTTTAATAAAGAAGAAGAATTTTTGGGAAATATTTTGTGGTTATGTGTGTGATTATGTTTGATTTCTATTTGTGATGCGAAGTACTCATTCTGTTATGATAGTGCAATTTATATTGTTCTATAATATGCTTATGTTAAACTGAATGCGACGAAGTAAGTAGTTAAGTAATACACCTCAATAGTGATATGTATGCTAGAATAATAAGTTAAATACAAAAAAGCAAAGTAGAAACCACCTTGTGCAGTCCCTCAAGGTTGCAGAAACCTAGTTTTGCAACCACCCATAGCCACCTTAGGTGAGACTGCGATATACTTGCAGGTTGTTGCTGAAAGGGCCTCTGTCTGAGGGTTTTGATGGTGCAAAGTAAAAGTCGAACCTGGGTCAAGCCCAACCAAGTCAACAAATGGTTCACTTGTTGGAACCGAGATCTGTTTGAGGGACATGTGGATGTGGCATCCATTAAAGAAGGAAATACAAGATTGGGTAGATAATAAGGAATGAGATTTTGTAGCTCGAGAAAACATAAACCCGCGATTGATTTCCATGAATGTATAACAATAGAGATGAAGGAGCAATAACAACACACTTCGCGGATAAGCATTCAAGTGGAGAAGGAAAGAGCTTTGTTGAAGAAGGAGCTCAACCATATAATAAATGAAAGGTACAAAGCACGCCAACAATAGAAGTAGTTAGAGGACACCATCACAAAAATTTGTAGTGAAGTTTTGGACGTCAAGGTCCTCGTAGAAGAGTCGCCAGCAAAGAAGGTCGCGAAGCTCGATCTCGTAATCAAGAACTGAAAGAATAAGTTCACCAAGATGAAGTTTGAGTATGATGTGAATATTGTTGAGCTTCAAATGAGGCTGCAACCACTCACGCCACTGGAAGTACATGAGTAGAGGGAGATGGACCTACAAGTTGCAGTAAAAGGCATCTTCGACAGAGTCGCGAAGTGAGAGACACTACTAGATGACACCAAGCATATTTGGAACTCACTATAGGAGGATCCAAATATTCAGAGGATTAAATAGGAGCTCCATACAAAGGAGAAGCAATTGGAAAAAATTCACGCAACTGCGAATACCTTACCAGTCTCACAGAGGCTCGCCTGGATCACTGAGGAGAAGACTCTTCAAAAACAGATTGAAGACCTTTTGCGAAAAGAGCATATTTTGTCAGAGAGGACTGAGCCGTGGTAGGATAAAGCCCTCCAGATTTCGCAGACATTCGAGGATAGGCTCAAGAAGCTACGACAGAGGAAAAAGGAATTGTTGCAGAAGATGTTCGGAAGAACAATAGAGGCACTACTAGAAGAAGTGCGCAAAGAGGAAAAGAAGGTAGCATAAATACTTCAACAATATAATTCCACCTACATGAGCATTGTAGACAAGATCCAAGGCACAACAACTAAGTGAATTGGGATGAGTCAAATGTGAGTGTTGGGGGCTTATTGGGTGCAACCCAAAGTGGTCCAATTTTGGTCAAACAATCCATACTTTGAGGAGTGTAGTGCGTGGTACCACGAAGTCATATCTACCACTTGGAGTTCTAGGGGCTTCGGGGTGGGTCAAAGCCCCTCATTTTGTAATGGGTATTTGGGTTTTAGTTGATTGTTTTGTGTATCCCATGGTATGTGGACCATTTTTTTGTAAGTATGTAATTTTATATAAAGAGATGTAATGCTTTGTTGAAGATATGATTAGATCAAGATTGTAATTTTATGGTCAAGGGCTAATTCTATCTATATTTTCTGTGTTTTGGCCTTAAGGAAAGGCTTCATAGCCTAGTGTGCAAAGACCTTGGAAGAGTCTCTAGCTTAGTGTGCAGACCACTTGCAGTTGTGTGTGTAGTGAGAGAAATTGAATGTACTGAAGAGACTCATCTTAGAAGAAGAGAAGTTTTGGGAAATATTTTGTGTTTATGTGTATCCTTATGTTTTCTTTCTATCGGTGATGCGAAGTACTGATTATGTTATGATAGCGCAGTTATATTATTCAGTAATATGCTTATGTTAAACTGAATTTGTCAGAGTAATTATTTGAATTAGACAACGCAGTAATGATATGCATGCTATAACAATAAGTAAAATACAGAAAATTGAAGAAGAAGCCCCCTAGCGCAGTCCCTCAAGGTTGCAAAAAATTGTTTCTACAACCACTCCATAGCTACCTCGGGTGAGACTGAAATATTCTTGCAGGTTTTTGCTGAAAGGGCCGGTGTCTGAGGGTTTTGCTGGTGCAAAGTACAAGCTAAACCTGGGTCACGCCAAAACAATCCAACGAATGGTTCCATTTTCGGAACTGAGATCTATTTGAGGAACATGTGTATGTGGCATCCATCAAAGAAGAAAATACAAGATTGGGTAGATAAGAAGGAATGAGAGTTCGCAGCTCAGGAAAAAAAAAACCTACAATTGACGACTGAAGCTTGTTTGCAGAGGTATCTTTTCACAGAACAACATGGGATTTTCTTCGTGACGTTTGCTAATGAACTATATCAAGGTTGATCGAGAATAAGAATTGTTTTAAAAATGATGAGCTTACTGTGTGGAGCCTTGAATTGATACAACGACTCAAGGATACCAACAACAACATCTTAAGAGCTGTTGATTTTTGGATTAATAGTGTTTTGGGAGGATTTATCATTGAATTCTCCATAGACACAATTGTATCTTACAGCGTAGCCGAGCGAAGATTCTTCAAGGGACTGTGAGGTAAGTAACTAAATTCTTTAAATTTGTGGATTAAAATGATTTTATGTGAAAAGGGCATACTACAAATGTAGTAGGATTAATGTTTGGAAGAAGAGGGAATAAGTTTGAGCCAGGAACTGGGTCTACACGAAGCAGAAAGTGATACAAAGTAGATCACGAAATGGAGAACTTTATTGAGACTGGTTGTAGTCCCTTATTAGTTGAATCTGAGAGAAAGAAGTAACCCCACAACCCCATGATATTCCCAACCCCAACCTGAAGGTGCATTGCAGTTAAAAGATGAGAATAATCAGGGCATATTTGGGATTCCTCATCCCTCTACTCCCCTTAACCCCCATCTCCTTCCCCATAATTCCCCTACACCCCATCCCCTTCCCCCTAACCCCCCAAGAAGAAACATGGTCGATGACATTAAGTTACCTGTTTTTAGAGGACTCAGATCAGGGTATCCTAAGAATTTTTGGTTTGTAGCTGATGTAGTATGGAAATCAAGACCGGTTACTGACGAAAATTTAAATAAGGTGAAATTCATCATGAGGTTGCGTTAAATAGCGCTGACATGGTACATGAAGTATTCTTCGATTAATCGGGCTACTTCATTGGATGATATTAAGAAATTGTTGCTATTAGAATTCAAGAAGCCAAATTCTGAGTTGTAGTGCACTACTGAGCTGAAAAAAATCAAACAGATGGATAATGAGTATGTTTGTAAGTTGGATCAAAGATTCAATGTGTTAATGGTATAAGTGAGCTTTAACTTACCTCGAGAGTATCATAAGGAATGGTTTATAGTTGCGTTGTTGCCACATATCAGGCTACCCTTGACACAACACAAAATAGCAACTCAAGTCGAAGCCTTGGAAATTGCAATCAAGTTGGAAGCCCCGCCAGTAGGATATACTCATGTAGGAGTACATCATATTCAGAGTCAGCTAGAAAATTTGACCTTAGAATTTCAAGATCTCAAGAAGGGAAAGGAATTGAGACACGAAGTGTAGTGTATAAAGTGCAAAGCAGAGGGCCATTCTAAGGAAAAATGCCCTGTCTTCAGAGATTACTTGGATAGTGGAACATCTAATCCATTAAATCTAGGATCAAGCCTATGGTGTGAGATATGTAGAACTACAGGCCAACATCATCCAAAACAATGTTATCTATTATAGAATTACGTGCAAAACCCAAGGTAATTGTTTTGCGACTTTTGTAAATCATTAGTACACAATGAGAAAAATTGTCAAAGTTATGACTTGATGATGGAACACATTGTTGATGCTTATATAATGCAAGTTGAAGGATATGCACACAAGGATAAAGGTTAACATGCGGCCTAACAAGGTTTCCAAGGATGAGGATGAGGACGAGGACGTGGAGGAGGAGCTAGTCAAGGAGGCGTCTAGAATATCTGTTACAACTGCGGACATACATGACACTATGCAAGGGATTTCCAGAATACTACTACAACATGTAAGTACTGCAAATATTTTGATCATGTGATAGAATAATGTTCAGTCCTTATGACGAATATGCAGGGGAAAAGGAACCAACAACCCACACAAAATATGCAAATGATGACCATTGAACCAAGGGAGGATGAACAACACATCAACATCGTAACAAGGATTGGAGCTACTACATGAGATGATAAAGCAGAAGGTAAGAAGAAAATGGAGGATACATGGGTAAGAAAGACTAAAGAAAAATCCCCTGGGTTCAATATTCATAAGGAAAAATAAATGTCCATGGTGGTGAAGAAAAGTTTCATGGATCTTTTAGCTTCAACATCTAAAGCACAACCGGTGTTGAAATTAATATCAAAGAAGGACAATGCTAAAGTAACTACTCAAACGAAAGAAATATATCCAAGTATTTTAAGTTCATTCTTATAGACATGCATGAATTTTTCGAGGAATCAGAGCGTTGTCGAAGGACTCCAGGAGTTGATATAATTTTGCATTGACAAATAAGTACCATGAAGCGATTAGTGCGCAATGAAAAATTTACATCAACATAAGAAGAGAACGAGGAAGGAAATGAGACTAAATGCACAGATCGAGGAATATGATATGGATTAGGTAACCCTAGATTTAGGATCTGATGCCAACGTTTTACCTAACGAAACTTGGGATCTAATGGGAATACAAAAGTTGCAATGGCCATCGATCCAGTTGAGGATGGAAAACCAACAGAAGATCCTCCCTCTGGGAAGGTTACCTGGTGTTTTAGTAGATATTGAAGGAGTGCGTGTTGTTGCAGACTTCGAGGTGATTGAAATTTTAGATGATAGGAAACCCTATCCAGCGCTGGTTGGATTATATTGGGCTTTTGATATTGTGGCGATAATTAATCTTTTGAAGAGACAAATGGTGTTCGAAAAAGACAATATGAGGCTCATCGTTCCTTTAGACCCATCAGAAGGAGTGCGCTATAGAGAGCCTGTTCGGGATGAGTAATATAACGCAGATATCAACAAAATTTATCAGATAACGGCTAAGGAGGAAGATTGTATTAATCCCATTGTGGACCATAAAATAAGTTGGGAACATGACAATTCCTGTACTTTAGATTTCGAGGAAGAACAGAAAAATTGGCAGAATAGGTTACATGAAATATCTACAAGACGATACGCCAGAATCATAAGATAACTTCGTTTCGTAACTTTGGAGGTATGTAGTATGCCTTATTATGATGGGATAAGAGATGTAAGCCTTTTTTTTTTATGAATATGAAAAAAAATTACCAGAAGAACAAAGGTTTCAAGATTTGGATGTATCCCTGAGATCTACACTTGCTAGATGGTGGGGTACTCATAAAAGGAATATAGGAAGTTGGGAAGAGTATCAAATATTGATTTTGTTTTGATTAGGGCCAGTAGATACAAAATTCGAAGCATAGTATAATGGTAAGGTTGAACCTCAGACGCATATTCATCGCTGCACTTTAGCTTGGAAAGAAGTTCTCGGAACAAGAGTGGGTACATGGTTTTTTCCACACACTAGAAAATATTCCTATGAATTGGCATCTAGAGACAAAGCTACAAAATAGACAGATTTGGTTGAAGGATTCATACTAACTTTTAGTTTTGAAGATAATTGTTCATGCATAGATTGTTCATGCATAGATTCAACCCTTAAAAAAGTTAGAGAAAAGGTTTTTGAGAACACAACTTTGCTAACATGGAAGCATCCAAATTGGACCGCGCAGTTGGAGAAAGCACTAAAATGCTATAATGTGATTGTAGAAGAAAATGACGAGGATCCGTGCAATATTAATATCACAGAAATAGGACACCACATAAGTTGTTGGACTAGAACCCGAAATACTCAATATAGCGAAGCCTGAAAAAAGAAGAAGAAGTTGAATATCGAATCAGAGGAAGAAACAAAATTTTCAATGATTGGAAATTATTGGGATGAAGACACAGTTAACAAAATTACAGAGCTTCTGCATGAGTATCAATAGCTCTTCCCCACGAATTTTTATGAATTGAAGGGCATAGTAGGGAACCTAGGAGTTACGAAGGTTCCCCTGCAACTTGAAGCAAAGCCAGTAAAGTAAAGACCATATAGGCTAAATCTGAAATAAAAGGAAAAAGTGAAGGAGAAGTGAAATAAAATGATCAAAGTTGGTATCATTGAGCTTGTCAAAGAATCTAAATGGTTAAGTCTTATGGTGGCGTGGGAAAATAAGGCAAAGGACAAGATCGGATATGTGTAGACCTAAATAAATTGAATGATGCATGCTTACATGATACTTTTCCCACACCATTTATAGAAGAAGTATTGGATAATGTAGGAGGACAGGAGGCCTATTCTTTCATAGATGGCTTTTCGGGTTACCATCAGATCATAATTGTGCCAAAAGATAGACATAAGACAAATTTTGCTACAGAGTGGGGCTCGTACCTTTTGGCTTGAATAATTCTCTTGCCATATTTTCTAGAGTTGTAGTTGCAGGTTTCAAATAATATATACACAAAATTTTGGAAGTTTACTTTGATGACTAGACAGTCTTTGGGCTATTTAAAAATCATGTTGCAAGCTTGAGGTTAATGTTGGATACATGTAGGCAATATCAAATATCATTAAATTTGAATAAGTGTATATTTTGCGTACGATTTGGTATATTTTTGGGTGATGTGGTTTGTAAGCAAGGATTAATGGTGGATCCTGGGAAGATATCAGTTATTGCAAACTTGGATCCACCTAAGACAGTCAGACAATTGCATACGACACTTGGACACACTAGCTATTATAGAAATTTTATAAAGGAGTATGCACAACTAAATTGTGCCAATGGAGAATTTATTGAAGAAAGATTTCACTTTTCAATGGGATGAAGAATGCCAGAAGAGCCTCAACATAATAAATGAGAAACTGGTGATTGCACCTATTTTGTTTTTCCCAGACTAGAATAAGAACTTTCATGTACATGTCGATGCATCTTGCACAAAGTTGGGTATAATACTGGCACAACTAGGAGCATGAGAAATTGATCACCCCATAGCTTTTGCATGCAAAAAATTGTCCAAGGCGGAAAATAACTATACTACGACAGAAAGAGAAGGGTTAGCTATGGTCTATGTATTACATAATTTCAGACACTACTTATTAGGAGTGCACTTCAAGTTGTTAACTAATCACCCCACGCTGAAATATTTGGTGAATAAGCTTGTTTTAGGAGGAAAAATTTGTCTGTGGTTGTTGTTCTTCATAGAGTATAAATTTGAAGTTGCAGTCAAACCAAGAAGATTGAATTTCGGACTTGATTATATGTCAAGGTTGGAGACAGGTGAAGAACCTACAATTATCGACGATAACTTCCCTAACGCGCATTTATTCGTAATCAGCGTCACGGATGATCACTTCGCAGATATTATTCAGTTTCTGGCCACAGGAATGGTGCATGTAGAGTACACTATGTAGCAAAAGAAGGAGCTGGTAGTCAAAGCATCATATTTATTGTTGATTGTAGGACACTTGGACAAAATGGGAATAGATGAAGTACTGCGCAGATATTTCCCTGAATGTGAAAGGCAAAATATCCTGGTAGAAGCTCATGGAGGATTCATGGGAGGGCATTATGCAGGAAAGGCCACTACGCAGAAAATCTTGCGAGTTGGGTTATGGTGGCCAAGAGTACATAAGTATGCAAAAGAGGTTTTTCGAGCATGTGATGTATGTCAAAGAATAGGAAAGCCATCTAGGAGAGATTAAATGCCATTAAATCCACAGGTGACATTGCAAACATTTGAAAAATGGGTTATTGACTTTGTTGGATCTATTAATCCACTAGGAAATAACATTGACGCAAGATACATAATCACTCCAACTGATTATCTAACAAGGTGGGCTGAGGCACATCTAGTGAAGGATTGTAGTGCAGATCCCGCTGCAAAGTTCATATTTGAATATATTTTATCCAGATTTGGCTGCCCAAAGATATTGATGAGTGATTGAGGTTCACATTTCTTCCATAAGACTATTGAGGTGTTGACTGAATAATTCTAGGTGTACCATCCAAAAAGCACCCCGTATCATCCACAAGAAAATGGGACGGTTGAAGCCTTCAATAAGATTCTAGAGAATGCACTCACAAAAGTGTGCAATGTGAACATAAATGACTGGGATCTAAGTATTTCAACGATGTTATGGGAATATATGACAACATGCAATAAACTGACAGGAAAAACACCTTTTAGTTTGGTATATGGACAAGAAGCAGTTATGCCTATGAAGTACATTGTGCCAAGTTTGAGAATGACAACCTTCATAGATATCGCAGACTCTAATATAATGGAGGAAAGGGTAGCACAATTTCTTGCTCTGGAAGAAGACAAGTTTATAACAGGTTTTCATTAGCAAGTGAAAAAAGAAAGGGGGAAATCCTGGCGTGAAAAACACATCAAGCAGAATACATTCCGGGAAGGAGATACTGTACTCTTATATGATAGCAAATTCACGAAGTTCCCAGGAAAATTTAAAACACATTGGTTAAGATTGTATATCATCAAGCACATTTCTGATGGTGGCGCAGTTCATCTCGCAAAGTTAAATGTTCAGCTAATTCCAAGACGAGTGAATGGTAGCAGATTGAAGGTATATAGGGACGAATATATCCTTGGATATTCGCATTGAAAAACAAAAGGAGAACATTGTTAGTGCCACTTGCAGTTGAAAGTGGGAACTGGACTATAAACTAATCTACATAAGGGAATTCACCAAAGGAAGATTACTACGCGATATCCAGGAGTATGTTGAATTCGGAAAGAACCATGTTGAAGGATGATATTTAGGAGTATGTCGAAGTCCAAAAGAACCATGACAAAGGAAGGATAACAGTGACACAGAAAGGGACGCGTCGAAGATAACCGGAAATATGACCATTGGAAGGAAAAAGTTGGCGTTAAAAGAAAGTTGATGTTAAGGGGTACAGGAGAAACGCATTTATGAAGCACAGTTGGTCATATTTAGTGCCATATCTATATTAAAGGAAAAATATCTAAGCTATCATGAGGTTTGAAATTCAAATTCGCTATAAAAGCAATGTCCCGCTCCACATTTTACACTTTGTGCTTTAGAGAATTCAATTGAGAATTTGCGACCAAGCATTAGGGGAATTTTGAGGTCTAAAATGGGCCTCCTAAGGAAATTATAAAATAATAGTGGAAAAAATCTAATAAGATTTGATGACATCATCAAATTTTAGAGGGAAAAATGAAAAAACTACTTTTTCAATTCATATTTTCAACTTATCTCCCGAAGTTTTTACTCAAATTTCAAGTGGGAGTACTCGTTGGATGCGGAATTTAATTCCCCATCCAAGGAGTACCCATGTTGCATACTTTCGATGGGTCCTACTACACGAAAAATGAGAAATACATAAAAAAAACATGATTACAATCACATTTTTTATGTATTTCTCATTTTTCGTGTAGAAGATTTCATCGAAAGTATGCAACATGGGTACTCCTTGGATGAGGAATTAAATTCCGCATCCAATGAGTACTCTCGCTCGAAATTTGAGTAAAAAATTTGGGAGATAATTTTAAAATACGAGTTGAAAAAGTAGTTTTATTATTTTATTATTTTTAATATTTTTACTTTTTTACTCCAAAAATGGTGAATCATCCATTATGGATGACATCATCATCTTGAATCCTATTGGTTGTTATAAAGTTTATTTTTGTTGTACATTTTTCTTATGAGGCCCATTTTAGACCTCAAAATTCCCCTAATGTGTGATACAGACGTGTTGTTGTATGTCTGAGAGAGGTTTCGAAGAGCTTTCCAAAGCGTTTGTGAAGAAAAGGCTAGCATAAATCATGGAAGCCCACATTGGAAAATCCGTAGCACCAAGTGTACCTGTGTGCCCAAGGCATGCGAGGTCGCGTGAAAATAAGCAGCCACGGAAGAAGAGTCAAAAAGAAGACAAGAGAAGAGACATGTTGAAGCCTCTAGAGTAATTACATCCCCAAGGTAGAAGGTAGCAAAGGAAAAACGAACAAATAATAGGCAGGATAAGGGACCTGCAGAGAAGGTGAAGAAATCACTGAAGCAGAAATAACCAGAACAAATCCACGGAAGTGAGGAGGAATGTGAGATGCAACAGATGGAGATAGATGGCATAGAAATCCCCTCTGTATTTCCACCATATTTTCCACCAAGGAATTCAGATGCCAAACCAGTTAAAGACCCTGAAAACGTGAAGTTCGGCATTTTTACACTATTGCTACTAGAAAAAGTGTCATTTGAAGGAAAACCAATGGGGAAAGTCTCGCAATTGAATATGGAGGATTGGGACTTCAATGACTGAAGAAAATACTCACAATTCAAGTTGAGTAGGTACCTAAGCCAGGTATATTATCATAAGATAGAAGTCAGTAGTTTGGAGCCACACTAGTGGGCTGAAGGATTGCAAAGAGAAGGATTGTTGAACATGCTAAATGTGCCACACTTCGGTCGAAGTACAATCAACACAGTCTGTGTTATAAAATTGCTTGTCTTAGTGCATGACGGATGCCTCTGGCTGGGGAAGAGGATCATTATTGATGAGATGTTCATAAGGAGGATTACTATACTACCATACCAAGGAAATGACCTCGCCGAAGAGTTTTTCGGAAAAAACCAAGACAAGGCAATAGCTCAAGATATGAAGGACAAGATCGAACTCATCAAGAAGTCATGAGGCTGTGACATTAACTACATTAGTGACCAAGGGGTGCGCTTCACCACACATATGTTAGCTGGAAAGATAATGCGAAAGTGTAGAGAAAATGAAGTCCCTGTAGTCGTGGTTCCCTCACCCACGCAATGCAGACTCGGGGTTCAGTTCAATTAGGCCGGATATTTATGCAGGGAATTTTTGAAGGACTACTGTGACGCATATGAGGAAGGAAATACATTTCACTACGAGTGGTTGATCTTGATCATTGCATTGTTAGCATGAAAGGAATCGACGAACTCCCAATTTCCCATAGTCGAACCATATTTATGCGAAGCTGCACGGTATGCCTCACTTTGGCATACCAAGGAGCCAATGCGCACATAGGAAAACAAGATTTTACTTGTACTCATGTAAATGGACTTGCGCATGGTTGTGAACTGAAATCCCAGGCTGTCACCAAGTTTTTTTGAGAAGTATCCCAAAATCCAAAATTTAAGGAATATTTTCAAAGGATATACATAAAGGATCAGAAGGATTCGATGGAGACATGGAATCCTCTGTCATATATGGTCACCAAAGATGACCTTATCAAAATAATATAGTGTTGGTCAGCGTAGTGGATGACTCCAACCATAAGCAACTAGGAAGAAGAAGATGAAGACACTGTGCAACATGCAGGTACAAGTGGAAAGGACAAAGATGTAGAAGAGACAAATCTAGAGCATGATCAGGGTACCCAGGACTTTCTTGGTGACACAGACCCAAAAAATGACTCGACATTCATCATAAAAAATAGGATACTCACAACGATTACAGTGAGAAAACAGAAGAAGCAGAAGGCGTACAAATCTAGGGGTGCAACACCACTTGTCCTCATCGAGGGGGACATCGACGAAATAGGGGACAAATTTCAAGAAGTGATAATGGAGTCATGGAACATGATAGAGGATCGCTAAAACTAGCTCCTAACACGTGTCAAGGAAAGAATGGAATAAGTAAAGGCATTGGTGCAGACAACGAGACATTCATAACAAACGGGTTGACTAGTACAACCAGAGAGATGGATAGAAATGACAATTGGGCTTAGGAGGATAGAGAGTGAGAAAAAGGGAAAAAGTATAACAGTTGAGCTAAAGGAGTGAGAACAACACATTTCGTCGATAAGAATTTAGGTGGAAAGGGAAAGAGCTTCTTTGAAGAAGTAGCTCAACTAAGTGATCAAGGAAAGGGACGAAGCATGCCAACAACAAAAGTAGCTAGAGGACACCATCACAAAAACTTGTCTTGAAGTTCCGGACATCAAGGTCCATGAAGAAGAGTCATCAACAGAGAAGGTCGCGAAGCTCGACCTCACAATCAAGAATTCAAAGAATAAGTTCACCAAGATGAAGTTTGAGTATGATGTGAAGATTGTTGAGCTGCAAATGAGGTTGCGGCCATCCACACCACTGAAATTATCCGAGCAGAGGGAGATAGATCTAAAATATACAATACAAGGAATCTATGAAACAGTGGCATAATGCAGAAAAGTGCTAGATGACACTATGGAGATTTGGACCTCACTACAGAAGGATCCAAATATGCAGAGGATTGAAGAGGAGCTCCAGGAAAAGAAGAAGCAGTTGGAACAAATTCGAGCAACTGCGAAGACCTTACAAGTCTCGTAGAGGCTCGCCAGAATCACTAAAGGGAATACTCTTCAAACGCAGATTGAAGAACTTCAGAGGAAAGAACAGATTTTGACAATGAGGATTCATCTATCGCAGGACGAGGCCCTCTAGCTTTCACAAGCAGTAGATGGTAAGCTCAAGGAGCTATGGCAGAAGGAAGCACTGCAGAATAATTTTAGGCCAACAACAGAGGCACTATTGGAAGAAGTGTGCAAAGAAGAAAAGCAGGTAGTAGAAATACTTCAGCAGTATAATTTCGCCTACATGAAAATCATAGACAAGATTCAGGGCACAACAGCTGAGTGACTCGGGATGAGTCACATGTCAGTGTTGGGGTCCTATTGGACACAACCCACATTGGTCCAACTTTTTTCAAACACTCTTCATTTTGATGAGAAAAGTGTGCGGTACCGCGAATTCATATCTACCACGCGGAGCTTTAGGGGCTTCAAGGTCAGTCGAAGACCCTCATTTTTTAACGGGTATTGGGGTTTTAGTTGATTGTTTTGTCAATCCCATGGTATGTGGACCATGATTTTGTAGCAATGTAATGTTTTTCCAAGGAAAAAGGTCATAATTATATTAATTAAAACAAAATTACATGTTACATGTGCTAGTAATTGTCAATCAAGGCAAGCAAGTAGCTGCAAATAAAAATTATAGTACATGGGGAGAAAATCTAAGATTTTCTCCCTTTTTTCTTTTCAACCTTTTGCCAAGCACCTTGTGTTGGTGTGGCTGATATAAGAATGAATTGGTTTTCTTCTGTGAGTGCTCCATTGTACTTATCTGAGTCTTAATTATCTGAAGTGTGTTGTATTTTATTTCCCCCATTTTCCAGTGCTCCTAGATCCATTGTTGGCTATACCGTGGTAGTGATGTATAAAGGATCTTTCATTTCTTATTCTTGTGCACCCGGGGGGTAGCTTTCTGTTTGCTCTCGTTTGGAATGGGGGCTTCCTCTTCTTCATTTGTCTCCTGCTCTGGGTTATCTGATGGAAATTACCATCCTTTGGTTACTTTACCTGTATTCTTCTTTTTTCTGTTATCTCGTTTGGCGTCCGGGCATGTGTTTTGTAAATGTCCAATATTCCTGCATATTCTGCATCTGAATGTTGTGTTTTCATTCTCTAAATGTTGCATCCATATTTGTTGTTTGTGAAGCAGTTGAATTCTCTGAGGTAGTCCTTTGCAAAGGTCCACTTCCATACAGATTCGTGTGAAAGTGTAGATGCACTCCTCCAAACGTTGTGTATATTTTTTTTTATATCTGCCAAGGATGATCCCAATGCCTTCTAGCACATATTCCTGCCAAAAATGAAGCAGGAGGTTGTATAGCCAGACCCAAACTGGCATTATGGTAACTTCCATTATGTTTGCATAAAAATCTAGGAACCATGGTGTGATGAACAGTCTGTTTGTGCCCCAAAACCATGGTCCATCCCTCAGAATGATATCTCTGGCTTCCGATGATGTAAACTTGACTATGAAGAAACCTTTAGAACAGAGATGGATTTCATAGTCCATGGTCCAGTTGGTTAAGATCCAATGAAAAATATCCATAGGTTTGGGCCAAAAGAAATATAATATGCATATTATTTCTTGAGATTCATAAGTGGTTCGATGCTCATCTATCTCAAGAACATTTATTTTTAATTCGGGCACACAATTTTGTTGCTCCACAATGTATGGCTTGGGGCAACTCTTTGCTGGTTCAGTTGTTGTTGTTGCTCTATTTTTCCCCTGCAAAATGTTCCTGTATGAGGGTCCTTTTGGGGTTTCTTGTTTGGAATTATTGGATCCTCTATTTGGTCCTTGGGTTTTGTTCTAATATGCTTTTTCACCCCTCAGTCCTAGTTTGAGGTAAATGGTAGATCCAAGACCAATGGAGTATGCCTTGAGAGCATAGGGGTCTAGTAAGGATTTCCCTCCATAAATCAAGGACTGATAATGACAGGGGTAACTAGAGAAAGCCTGATTATTTGATTCAGTTTGAGACTCTTTCATTTTCATGTACCCAAACTAAAATGCTATTCCCCGCTGGGGGCTTTATGAAAATAAGGAAAGGAGCAGAGTTTACCTTATTCTAGGTTTTTGTGGTAGCTATGTGGGTTCCTTTGTCCCTCTATTATGGCAACATGGACGGAGTGTAGTGGGTGCCCAGTGGTAGGTATCCACGAACTGGAGCGTCGAGAAAACTACCACCACCAAGCACATGAGTGCGCAAAGTGCCCATCGCTGGAGACAAATACCATACCCTGCTGAAAACAGTCGGTAGTGGTTCAGTGTCAGTCTTCCCAAATGAACCACCATGGGCTAGGTCCAGGAAGTAGGATCAGTGCGTATACTCTACTATCCATCGTTGGTGTGGAGCCTCTGCATCACCGCAGAGTTTGAGACCAAGAAGATCAATGGTGAGACAGGGGGTACCCATTGTGCTTGCAGAGGGAAAATGGTTCCATACGAATCACCCAACCAGCGCAGGTGCAGGGTTGTGGGCCTTAGTAAACTTCTTGGTCTCCTCATCTGGTTTCCTTCCATGGGAGTATGCCGCCTCAACAACCTCCTCGATAGCCAAGAAGCTGGAGTAGTAAAACCTAGCTTTGTCGCTGACCTCCATTTCCCTCGTCTATTGCTAAAATTCTCTTGCTTCTTACTCCCTTTGAATAAGTGATACTTTGTAGCGATGTAATGTTATATAAAGAGATGTAATGATTTGTAGATATCAATAGATAATATCATCATAGACATTGAGCGCAAGTTGTTGTAAATTTTCTGTGTTTTGGGCCTTAAGGAAAGGCTCCGCAGCTGAGTGCGTGGAGACCTTGGAAGAGTCTACAGCTTAGTGAGCAAGCCACCTGTAGCTTTGTGCACCGGTTGAGAAGTCAATTGTACTGAAATGAATCAATTTAATAAAGAAGAAGTATTATGTTATGTGTGATTATGTTTGCTTTCTATGTATGATGTGAAGTATTGATTATGTTATGATAGCGCATTTTATATTGTTTTGTAATATTCTTATGTTAAACTGAATGCGAAAAAGTAAATAGTTAAGTAATACAATGCAATAGTGATATTTATGATAGAAGAATTAGTCAAATACATAAAATATAAGTAGAAACCACCTCGCGCAGTCCATTAAGGTTGCAAAAAACTGGTTCTAACATTACTTTATTTTTTCTTACTTCTAGATATATACTATCTAAAGCTTCCAAGTCATGATATTTAACTAATTGATTGCATGATTGAATTTATTAATGCAATGATCCAATTGCAGATTTCATGGAAAATATAATTTCATACCAGTCACATGTGTTTATTTCTTTGTTTTTTCTATCTGTATTATTAAATATTGGTGTATGTTAACAATTTGATAGTTACCATGATAATCGTTATTTCGTTTTAGCTATTACTTGAATTATTTATCTTCAAATATATACTATCTAAGATTTTTTTTGTTTTTTTTGGTAAGCTTGGTGGGACTACATCTTCATCATGTCCAATATATCACCCTGATCAGGCAGGAAATTGAACTAGTGATTTCACATCAAGGAGTGCCTTAACAAAGCACCTAATCACCGTCTATCCAAGACCCTGTGTAATATTATCTAAGACTTTTAATTCAAGATATTTACTTAATTTGTTGTAGGTCAAAATATATCAATACATGATATGAGTTATTTCATTACACTAATTATGGTAGATATAATTTATTATAACCAATGATATATGTGTTATTCTAACTATTGTTATCTTTTATTTATGTTATGTTATTTTTTCTTCTTGTTATTTTATTTGGAATATTATTTATTTTAATTGCATTCCTTGAGTTTATATTAGAATCATGGATCCTATATTTTACATAAGTTTCATTCACTTTAAATCTTAACCACTTATCCTTTTCAAGGTTCCCTTATGTGTATAATATGTCTATATTTATTTTATATTATAGAAAAAATATATAAATAATATTAGATATAGGGAATACCCCCTGTGTTTGGAGAAGGCGAGTCTCCAACTTAGAGCAGAAGGATTGTTATACCCTCATTGGTTGTCTTTAAGGTTGTTTCTTATCTCTGGGAACAATCCGAGAGACAACGAAATTTGTAAAAGGAAAAAGGATTCTATTGTATCTTGGTTTATTTTTACAAATGAGTTGATATCACATTATGGGAACATTAAGACAATACATTATTTAGTCAATTGGTAAATCTTTGACAAAAAATTCCGATTTCATATCACATTCAATAATTCCAAAAGTTTGACAAAAATGTCTAATTACATAATACATTAAACAATTCCAAAAGTTGTTTCTTGGGATAAAGAACATTTTAGAGGATAATTTTTTAGGCCTATTTACAATAACTTTAAATAAAATCACCCGACATGAGGTGTGTGAATTTGAACCTAAATCCCTAGAGCATGCTTTCTGTCTAGCAAGGAAATTTAAAGTAAAGTATGGCTATTAGAAAATTGGTCACTAATAACTATAGGGAACATCATGCTCCCTCTCCTAAACTAATAAGGTTGACATCTAAACAAATGGATGAAAGAAGGGAAAAGGGACTATGTTTCAAATATCACAAAAAGTATACGAAGGGTTATAAATGTGGTGAGAAGAAATTATTCTACATAGACTATGAAGATGAAGAAGATAAAAAACTAGAACCATCACAATATCTATAGCTAGAAGAGACTACAACAATATATTCTTATGCATTGGTTGACATCAATATTCCACAAAACCTCAATATAGAAGGATATATTAAAAATAAAAAGGTAACAATGTCCAGCAAGGAAATTTAAAGTAAAAATACGACTATTAGAAAATTGGTCACTAATAACTATAAGGAACATCATGCTCCCTCTCCTAAACTAATAAGGTTGACATCTAAACAAATGGATGAAATAAGGAAAAAGGGACTATGTTTCAAATATCACAAAAAGTATAGTAATGGTTATAAATGTGGTGAGAAGAAATTGTTTGACATAGACTATGAAGATGAAGAAGATAAAAATACTAGAAACATCACAATATCTATAGCTATAAGAGACTACAACAATATATTCTTGTGCATTTGTTGACATCAATATTCCACAAAAGCTCAAGATAGAAGGATATATTAAAAAGAAAAAGGTAACAGTGTTGATTGATTCAGGTAGTACCCATGACTTCATCAATTACAAATTGGAAAAAATTCTTAATTACTTTTTATATCCAACACCAAAATTTCAAGTAATGAATATAGATGGAGGTACCATAATTTGTTCAAGGAAGTGCCATAGTATTAAGTTAAATGGGGTGTATTTATTAGATAGTCCCATGATTGCAATAAAAATGGGTGGTGTTGATGTGGTATTAAATGTTCAATGGTTATAATCATTGGGAACAATGGCCCTTAATTTTAACGATAATTTCATGATATTTTCCTCAAAAGGAAAGGAAATTGAGCTTAGAGGTATCCAAGGGAAACCCTCTACTGTGATAAGCTCTAATAGCATGAAAAAATTGCTAAAAAATGGAGATCATGGTGAAATTGCACATTGTTTCGTCATCTTTCAAGATCTTTCATCATCTTTTAGGATGTTTCACTCACTTTGTTGATGTTTTATCATCTTAAAGAATATTTCGTCATCTTTCATCATTTTGTATGAGATTTCTACATCTTTCGTGATCTTTTGTGATTTTCATCATCTTTCATGATATTTTAGGATGCTTTGCAGTATTTTGTTATATTTTACGGTCGTTTGTTATATTTTAGGATGTTTTTCGATTTTTGTTACTCATCATCTTTCATGATGTTTCATGATATTTCATCATTTTTTGTGATCTTTCTTTATCTTTCATAATTTATTGTAGTTTTTTATGATGTTTCATCATCTTTCGTGATTTTCCATCATCTTTCGTCATATTTCTTAATCTTTTAGGATGTTTTGTGATCATTCATGATCTTTCACAATCTTTCATGGTATTTCGTGATCCTTCATGATTTTTCGTTTTCTTTTGTGTCATTTCATCATTTTAAAGATATTTCATCATCTTTTAGGATGTTTTGCGATATTTCATGATTTTTTGCGATCTTTTGTGATCTTTCATAATCTTTCATGATTTTTCATCATCTTTTGCAATATTTCATCATCTTTTGAAATATTTCATCATCTTTCAAGATATTTCATCATATTGTATGACATTTCATTGACTTTCTTGATGTTTCATCATCTTTCACAATCGTTCATCATCTTTCATCATTTTTTAAGATCTTTCTTGATATTTTGTGATTTTTCGTCATATCTCGCATTGTTTCGTCATGTTTTGTGATATTTTAGGATGTTTTGCAGTCTTTTATTATATTTCACAATCTTTTGTTATATTTTAGGATGTTTTGCGGTTTTTATTATTATTTTGTCATCTTTCATGATCTTTCACAATTTTTTGTGATCTTTCTTCATCTTTCATGATTTTTTGTGATCTTTAATTAATTTTCATCATATTTCATGATTTTCCATCATCTCTCATCATATTTCATCATATTTCATGATTTTCCATCATCTCTCATCATATTTCATCATCTTTTAGAATGTTTTGCAATCTTTCATAATATTTCGCAATCTTTCATTGTATTTCCCGATCCTTTGTGATTTTTCATTATCGTTTGTGACATTTCATCATTTTTCAAGATATTTCATCATATTTTATGATGTTTTGCGATATTTTGTGATTTTTCGCGATTTTTCATGATATTTTGTGGACGCCAGCAACAGAAGTAGCTAGAGGACACCATGAAAAAAAATTGTAGTGAATTTTGAGACGTCAAGGTCCTCGTAGAAGAGTCACCAGCAAAGAAGGTCGCGAAGCTCGATCTCGTAATCAAGAACTCAAAGAATAATTTCACCAAGATGAAGTTTGAGTATGATGTGAAGATTGTTGAGCTTCAAATGAGGTTGTAGACACTCACGCCACTGGAAGTACGTGAATAGAGGGAGATGGACCTAAAATATGTAGTAAAAGGCATATCCGACATAGTCGTAGAGTGCGAGACATTACTGGATTACACCAAGTAGATTCAGAACTCAATGCAGGAGGATCCAAATATTCATAGGATTAAAGAGGAGCTCCATACAAAGTAGAAGAATTTGGACAAAATTTTTGCAACTGCAAATACCTTAACAGTCTCACAGAGGCTCGCCTAAATCACTGAGGGGAAGACTCTTCAAAAATAGATTGAAGACCTTCGACGAAAAGAGCAGATTTTGACAGAGAGGATTGAGTCGTGGTAGGATAAGGCCCTCCATCTTTTGCAGATAGTCGAGGATAGGCTCAAGGAGCTATGATAGAAGCAGAAGGAAGTGTTGCAGAAGACGCCCAGACCAACAATAGAGGCACTACTATTATAAGTGCGCAAAGAGGAAAATCATGTAGCATAAATACTTAAACAATATAATTCCGCCTACATGAGAATTATAGACAAGATCCGGGGAACAATAGCTGAGTGACTTGGGACGAGTCAAATGTGAGTGTTGGGGGCTTGTTGGGTGCAGCCCAAAGTGGTCCAATTTTGGTCAAACAATCCATATTTTTAGGAGCATAGTGCGCGGTACCACAAAGTCATATCTACCGCGTGGAGTTCTAGGGGATTTGGGGTGGGTCGAAGCCCCTCATTTTGTAACAGGTATTTGGGTTTTAGTTGATTGTTTGTTTGATCCCATGGTATGTGGACCATGGTTTTGTAAGTATGTAATGTTATATAAAGAGATGCAATGCTTTGTTGAAGATATGACCAGATCAAGATTGTAATGTTATGGTCAAGGGATAATAGCATCTATCTTTTCTGTGTTTTGGCCTTAAGGAAAGGCTTCGCAGTTGAGTGTGCGGAAACCTTGGAAGAGTCTACAACTTACTGCACAGACCACTTGCAGCTATGTGCACAGGGGGAGAAGTTGAATGTACTGAAGAGACTCATCTTAATAAATAAGAAGAGAAGTTTTGGGAAATATTTTGTGTTTATGTGTATCCTTATGTTTTATTTCTATCTGTGATGCAAAGTATTGATTATGTTATGATAGTGCAGTTATATTATTTAGTAATATTCTTATGTTAAACTGAATGTGTTGGAGTAAGTAGTTGAGTTAGACAACGTAGTAATGAAATGCATGCTAGAAGAATAAGTAAAATATAGAAAAGTGAAGAGGAATCCCCCTCGCGCGGTCCCTCAAGGCTGCAAAAACATGTTTCTACAACCACCCCATAGCCACCTCAGGTGAGACTGTAATTTTCTTGTAGGTCGTTGCCGAAAGGGCCGGTGTTTGAAGGTTTTGTTGGTGCGAAGTACGAGTCAAGCCCAAACAATCCAAAAAATGGTTCCGTTGTCGGAACGAGATCTATTTGAGGAACATGTGGATGTGGCATCCATCAAAGAAGGAAATACAAGATTAGGTAGATAAGAAGGAATGAGAGTTCGTAGCTCAGGAAAATAGAAACCTACAATTGACGACTGAAACCTGGTTGCAGAGGTATCTTTTCATAGAACATCATGATATTTTCTTCGCGACATTTGCTAATGAACTATATCAAGGTTGACTGAGAACAAGACATGTTTTAAAAATGATGAGCTTACTCCGTGGAGCCCTAAATTGATACAACGACTCAAGGATACCAACAAAAACATCTCAAGAGATTTTGATTTTTGGATTAATAGTATTCTGTGAGGATTTATCATTGAATTATCCATAGACACAATTGTATCTTATAGCATAGTTGAGTGAAGATTCTTCAAGGGACCATGAGGTAAGTATCTAAATTCTTTAAATTTGTGGATTAAAATACTTTTATGTGAAAAGGGCGTACTACAAATGTAGTAGGATTAATATTTGGACGAAGAGGTAATAAGTTTGAGCCAGGAACTGGGTATACATGAAGTGGAAAGCTATACAAAGTAGATCGCGAACTAGAGAAGTTTATTGAGACTGGTTATAGTCCCTTATTATTTGAATCTGAGAGAAAGAAGTAACCCCACAACCCCATGATATTCCCAACCCCAACCTGAAGGTGCATTGAAGTTAAAAGCTGAGAATAATAAAGGCATATTTGGGATTCCCCATCCCTCTACTCCACTTAACCCCCATCCCCTTCCCCATAATTCCCCTACACCCCATCCCCCTCCCCCTAATCCCGAAGAAGAAACATAGTTGATGACATTAAGTTACCTATTTTAGAGGACTCAGATCAGGGGATCCTGAGCAGTTTTGGTTCGTAGCTGATGTAGTATGGAAATCAAGACAAGTTATTGACGAAGATTTAAAGAAGGTGAAACTCATCACAATGTTGCGATAAAGAGAACTGACATGGTACATGAAGTATTCTTCGATTGATTAGGCTTCTTCATTGGATGATATTAAGAAATCGTTGGTATTAGAATTCAAGCCAAATTCTGAGTCGCAGTGCACTACTGAGCTAAAAAAAAATCAAACATATGGATAATGAGTCTGTTTGTGAGTTGGATCAAATATTCAAGGTGTTAATGGTATAAGTAAGCTTTAACTTACCTCGATATTAGCATAAGGAATGGTTTATAGTTGCGTTTTTGCCACATATTAAATTACCCTTGACACAACACAAAATAACAACTCAATCTGAAGCCTTGGAAATTGCAATGAAGTTGGAAGCTTCGCTAGTAGGAGATACTCATGTAGGAGTAAACCATATTCAGAGCTAGCTAGAAAATTTGACCTTGGGATTGCAATATCTCAAGAAGGGAAAGGAATTTAGACCAGAAGTGTAGTGTATAAAGTGCAAAGCAGAGGGCCATTTTAAGGAAAAATGCTCTATCTTCAAAGATTACTTGGCTAATGGAACACCTAATCCATTAAATCTAGGATCAAGCATATGGTGTGAGATATGCAGAACTTCAGGCCAACATCGTCGAAAATAGTGTTATCTATTATAGAAGTATGTGCAGACCCCAAGGCAGTTGTTTTGCAACTTTTTTAAATCATTAGGACATGATGAGAAAAATTTTCAAAGTTATGACTTGATGATAGAACACATTGTTGATGCTTATAGAATGCAAGTTGAAGGATATGAACACAAGGATCAAGGACAACATGCAAGTTGAGAATTTTTCCAAGGATGAGGACGTGGAGGAGGAGCTAGTCAAGGATGTGCCAAAAATATATGTTACAACTACAGACATACATGAAATTATGAAAGGGATTGTCAGAATACTACTACAACCTGTAAGTAATACAAATTTTTTGATCATGTGATAGAATAATGGTTGGTCCTTATGAAAGAGATGTAGGAGAAAATGAACGAACAACCCACAAAAAATCTGCAAATTATTACCTTTGAATCAAGGGAGGATGAACCGCACATCAACATCGTAACAAGGAGTGGAGCTACAACATGATATGATAAAGCAGAAGGTAGGAGTAAAATGGAGGATACATGGGTAATAAAGACTAAAAAAAATCCCCTGGGTTCAATATTCATAAGGAAAAAGAAATGTCCATGATGGCGAAGCAAAGCTTCATGGATCCTAGAGCTTCAACATCTAAAGCACAACCGATGTCGAAGTTAATATCAAAGAAGGACAACGCTAAAGTAACTACTCAAATGCAAGAAATATATCCAAGTATTTTAAGTTCATTCTTATAGACATGCATGAAGTTTTTTAGGAATTAGAGCATTGTCGAAGGACTCCAGGAGTTGATATATTTTCGTGTTGACAAAGAGGTACCATGAAGCAATCAGTGCGCAGTGAACAATTTACATCGACGTAAGAAGAGAACAGTGAAGGAAATGAGACTAATTGCACAGATCCAAGAATATGATATGGATTAGGTAATCCTAAATTTAAGATCTGATGCCAACATGTTACCTAACCAGACTTGGGATCTAATGGGAATATCAAAGTTGCAATGGCCATCGATCTAGTTGAGGATGGCCAACCAACAGAAGATCCTCCCTCTGGGAAGGTTACCTAGTGCTTTAGTGGATATTGAAGGCGTGTGTGTTGTTGGAGACTTCGAGGTGATTGAAATTGTAGATGATAGAAACCCCTATCCAGCACTGGTTGGATTATATGGGGATTTTTATATTGTGGTGATAATCAATCTTTTGAAGAGACAAATGGTGTTCGAAAAAGACAATATGAGGCTCATCGTTCCTTTAGACCCATTAGAAGGAGTGCGCTATATAGAGCCTGTTTGGGATGAGTACTATAACACAGATATCGACAAAAATTATTAGATAACAGCTAAGGAGGAAGATTGGATTAATCCCACTGCTGACCTTAAACTAAGTTTGGAACAAGACAATTCCTGTACTTCATATTTCGAGGAAGAACTGGAAAATTGACAGAACATGTTACATGAACTATCTAGAAGACGATGTACGAGAATCATAAGATCACTTCGTTGCGTAACTTTGGAGGTATATAGTCTGCCTAATTATGATGGGATAGGATAGGTAAGCCTTTTTCTTTATTAATATGAAAAAAACTTACCAAAAGAACAAAGGTTTCAAGATTTGGATGTATCCCTGAGATCTGCACTTGCTAGATGGTGGGGTACTCATAAAAGGAATATAGGAAGTTGGGAAGAGTATCAAAGATTGATGTGGTTTATATTAGGGCCAGTAGATAAAAAAATTCGAAGCAAAGTATAATTTTAAGGTTGACCCTAAGACACATATTCATCACTACACTTCAGCTTGGAAAGAAGTTCTGGAACAAGAGTGGGAACATGTTTTTATCCACACTAGAAACGATTCCTATGAATTGGTATCTAGAGACAAAGCTACAAACCAGATAGATTTGGTTGAAGGATTCATACTAACTTTTAGTTTTGAAGATGGTTGTTCATGCATAGATTCAACCCTTCAGAAAGTTAGATAAAAGGTTTTTGAGAACACAACTTCGCTAACATGGAAGCAGCCAAATTGGACCGCGCAGTTGGAGAAAGCACTAAAATGCTATAATGTGATTGAAAAATAAAATGACGAGGATCCGTGCAATATTAATATCACAGAACCAGAAGGACACCACAAAGTTGTTAGACCATAACCTAAAATACTCAATATAGCGAAGCCTAAAAAAATGAAGAAGGTGAATATCAGATCAGATGAAGAACCAAAATTTTCAATCATTGGAAATTATTGGGATGAAGACATAATTAACAAAATTACAGAGCTTATGCATGAGTATCAATAGCTCATCCCCACGAAATTTTCTGAATTTAAGGGCATAGTAGGGAACCTAGGAGTTACGAATATTCCCTTGAAACGTGATGTGAAGCCAGTAAAGTAAAGACCATATAGGCTAAATCCGAAATGTAAGGAAAAAGTGAAGGAGAAGTTAAATAAAATGATCAAAGCTGGGATCATCGAGCCTGTCAAAGAATCTAAATGGGTAAGTCCTATGGCGGTGTGGGAAAATAAGGCAAAGGACAAGATCAGGATATGTGTAGACCTAAAAAACTTGAATGATGCATGCTTACATGATCCTTTTCCCACACCATTTATAGACGAAGTAATTGAGAATGTAGGAGGACAGGAGGACTATTCTTTCATATATGGCTTTTCGGGTTACCATCAAATCAGAATTGTGCCAGAACATAGACATAAGATAATTTTTTCTACAGAGTGGGGCTCGTACCAATACACGGTGATGCCTTTTGACTTGAATAATTCTCCTGCCATATTTTCTAGAGTTGTAATTGCAGGTTTCAAATAATATATACACAAAAATTTTGAATTTTACTTTGATGACTAGATAGTCTTTGGGCTATTTAAAAAGCATGTTGTGAGCTTGAGGTTGATGTTGGATACATGTAGGCAATATCAAATATCATTAAATTTGAAGAAGTGTGTATTTTGCGTACGATTTTGTATATTGTTGGGTGATGTGGTTTGTAAGCAAGGATTAATGGTGGATCCCACAAAGATAGCAGTTATTATAAACTTGGATCCACCTAAGACAGTTAGAAAACTGCACATGACACTTCGACACACTAGCTATTACAGAAATTTTATAAAGGAGTATGCCCAGATAATTGTGCCAATGGAGAATTTACTAAAGAAATATGTCATGTTTCAATGGGATGAAGAATGCCAGAAGAGCCTCAACATATTAAAGGAGAAACTAGTGATTGCACCTATTCTATTTTTCCCATACTGGAATAAGGACTTTTATGTACATGTCGATGCATATTTCATAGCGTTGGGTATAGTACTGGCACATCTAGGAGCATGAGAAATTTATCACCCCATAGATTTTGCATTCAAAAAATTGTCCAAGGCGGAAAAGAACTATACTACGACAAAAAGAGAAGGGTTAGTTATGGTCTATGCATTACATAATTTCAAGCACTACTTATTGGGAGCACACTTCAATTTGTTAACTAATCACCCTACGCTGAAATATTTGGTGAATAAGCCTGTTTTAGGAGGAAAAATTTGTTGATGGTTGTTGTTCTTCCAAGAGTATGACTTTTAAGTTGTAGTCAAACCAGGAAGGTTGAATTTTGGACCTGATCATATGTCAAGGTTGGAGACAGGTGAAGAACCTAAAATTATCGAGGATAACCTCCCTAACATGCATTTATTCGTAATTAGGGTCCCAGATGATCACTTCAGAGATATTATTCATTTTTTGGCCACAGGAATGGTGCATTTAGAGTACATTATGCAGCAAAAGAAGGAGTTGGTAGTCAAAGCAGCATATCTATCGTTGATTGCAGGACACTTGTACAAAATGGGAATAGATGAAGTACTGCGCAAATATTTCCCTGAACGTGAAAGGAAAAATATCCTGGAAGAAGCTCATGGAGGAGTCGTAGGAGGACATTATGCAGGAAAGGCCACTACGCAGAAAATATTGCGAGTTGGGTTATAGTTTCCAAGAGTACATAAGTATGAAAAAGAGTTTTTTCGAGCATGTGATGTATGTCTAAGAACAGGAAAGCCATCTAGAAGAGATGAAATGCGATTAAATCCACAGGTGACATTGCAAGCATTTGAAAAATGGGTTATTGAATTTTTTGGACCTATTAATCCACTAGGAAAGAATATCAGCACAAGATACATAATAACTCCAACTGATTATCTGACAAGGTGGGATGAGGCACATCTAGTGAAGTATTGCAGTGCAGATCCCACTGCAAAGTTCATATTTGAATATATTTTGTCCAGATTTGGCTGCCCAAAGATATTGATGAGTGATTGAGGTTCACATTTATTTCATAATATTATTGAGGCATTGACTGAATAATTCCACGTGTACCATTAGAAAAGTGCCCCATGTCATCCACAAGCAAATGGGACGGTCGAAGCCTTCAATACTATTCTAGAGAATGCACTCACAAAAGTGTGCAATGTGAATACAAATGAATGGGATCTAAGGATTTCAGCGGTGTTATGGGCATATAGGATAACATGCAATAAATTGACAGGAAAAACACCTTTTAGGTTGGTATATGGACAAGAAGCAGTCATGCCTATGGATTAAATTGTGCCAAGTTTGAGAATTACAGCCTTCATAGATATGACAGACTCTAATATAATGGAGGAAAGGATAGCACAATTTCTTTCTCTAGAAGAAGACAAGTTTATAGAAGGTTTTCATAAGCAAGTGAAAAAAGAAAGGGAGAAATCCTGGCATGAAAAACACATCAAGAATAATACATTTCGGGAAGGAGATATTGTACTCTTATATGATAGAAAATTCACGAAGTTCCCTGGAAAATTTAAAACACATTGGTTAGGATCATATATCATCGAGCACATTTCTAATGGTGGCGCAGTTCATCTCTCAAAGTTAAATGGTCAACTAATTTCAAGGCGAGTGAATGGAAGCAGATTGAAGGTATATAGCGATGAATATATCCCTGGATCTTCACACTGAAAAACAAAAGGAGAACAAATGTTAGTGCCACCTGCAGTTAAAGTGGGAATTGGACTATAAACTAATCTGCATAAGGGAATTCTCCAAAGGAATATTACTACGCGATATCCAGGAGTATGTCGAAGTTTGAAAGAACCATGTTTAAGGATGATATTCAGGAGTATGTTGAATTCCAAAAGAACCGCGACGAAGGAAGGATAGCAGCGACACAGAAAGGGACGCATCGAAGATAATCGGAAATATGACCGTTGGAAGGAAAAATTTGGCATTAAAAGAAATTTGATGTTAAGGGGCGTAGGAGAAACGGATTTATGAAGCACAGTTGGTCATATTTAGCGCCATATCTGTATTAAATGAAAAATATCTAAGCTATCATGAGGTTTGAAATTAAAATTCATTATAAAAGCGATGTCTTGCTCCACATTTTACACTTTTCGCTCTAGATAATTCAATTGAGAATTTGTGACCAAGTGTGAGACAGACGTGTTGCTGTATGTCTGAGAAAGGTTTCGAAGAGATTTCCAAAGAATTTTTGAAGAAAATTCTAGCAGGAAACATGGAATCCTAGGCTGGAAAATCTGTAGCACCAATTGTACCTATGTACCCAAAGGGCACGAGGTCACTGCGAAAATAAGTAGCCATAGAAGAAGAGCCGAAAAGAAGACAAGAGAAGAGACATGTTGAAGCCTCTGGAGTAAGTACATCCCCAAGGTAGAAGGTAGCAAAGGAACAAAAAACAAATAATAGGAAGGATAAGGGACCTGCGGAGAAGGTGAAGAAACCATTAAAGCAAAAATAACTAGAAAAAATCAACAGAAGTGAGGAGGAAGGTGAGATGTAGCAGATGGAGATAGAGGGCATAAAAATTCCCTCTATATTTCCACCATATTTTCCACCAATTAATTCAGATGCCAAACTAGTCAAAGTCCCTAGAAACGTGAAGTTCGGCATTTTTACACCATTTCTACCAGTAAAAACTGTCATTTGAAGGAAAACCACTGGGGAAAGTCTCACAATTGAAGATGAAGGATTGGGACTTCAATGACTGAAGAAAATACTCATAATTTGATCTGAGTAGGTACCTACACCAGGTATACTATCCAAAGAGAGAATTCACCATTTTGGAGCCACACCAGTGGGCTCAAGGATTGCAAAGAGCAGGCTTGTTGAACACACTAACTGTGCCACACTTCGGTCGAAGTACAATCAACACAGTTTGTGCTCGACAGTTTCTTGTCTTAGTGCATGAAATATGCCTTTGGCTGGGGAAGAGGATCATTATTGATGAGATGTTGATAAGGAGGATTACTAGAATTCCATACCAAGGAAAGTACCCCATCGAAGAGTTTGTCAGAAAAAACCAAGACAAGGTAGTAGCTCAAGATATGAAGGACAAGATCAGGCTCATCAAGAAGTTGTGAGGCTATGACATGAACTATATTAGTGACCAAGTGGTGTGCTTCACCACACATATCTTAGCCAGAAAGATAATGTGGAAGTGTAGAGAAAATGAAGTCCCCGCAGCCATGGTTTCCTTACCCACGCAATGCAAACTCGGGGTTCAGTTCAACTGGGCCAGATATTTATGTAGGGAATTTTTGAAGGACTGTTGTGAGGCATAGGAGGAAGGAAATACATTTCACTACGAGTGGTTGATCTTGATCATCGCATTGTTAGAATGGAAGGAACCAAAATACTCCTAGTTTCCCATAGTCGAACCATATTTATGCGAAGCCGCACGGTATGCCTCACTTTGGCATACCATGACCAAACACCAAGGGGCCAACACGCGTATAAGAAAACAAGATTTTATTTGTACTCATGTAAATGGACTTGTGCATGGTTTTGAACCGGCATCCCAGGCTGTCACCAAGTTTGTTTGAATAGTATTGCAAAATCCAAAATTTAAGGAATATTTTCACATGATATACATAAAGGATCGGAAGGATTCGATGGAGACATGGCATCCTCTGTCATATATGGTCACCAAATATGAACTTATCAAAATAATATAGTGTTGGTCAGCGGAGTGGATGACTCCAACCATAGGCGATACAGAAGAAGAAGACAAAGACACCGTGAAAAATGTGGGTACAAGTGTAAAGGACAAAGATGCAGAAGAGACAAATCTAGAGCACGATCAGGGTACCCAAGACTTTCTTGGTGACATAGACCCAAAAAATGAATCAACATTCATAATAAAAAATAGGATACTCGCAATGACTACAGTGATAAAATAGAAGAAGTAGAAGGCGTACAAATCTAGGGGTGCAACACCACTTGTCCTCATCAAGGGGGACATCGAAGAAATAGGGGACAAAGTTCAAGAAGTGACAACGGAGTCATGGAACAGGATAGAGGATCGCTACAACGAGCTCCTAACATGTGTCAAGGAAAGGATGGCATAAGTAAAGGCACCGGTGCAGACAACGAGACATTCATAATAGACGGGTCGACTAGCACAGCCAGAGTGATGGATAGAAATACAAATTGGGCTTAGGAATATGCAGATACCAGCTGGAGAATTATAGTTTGAATCCCCTAAGGACAAAGAGTGAGAAAAAGGGCAGGATTGTGTCAATATGAATGTTGTTGCACTACCCATTAAGATATTGCATGATTTCCACAAAAGTATAACAGTTGAGCTAAAGGAGCAAGAACAATGCATTTTGTTGATAAGCATTTAGGTGGAAAGGGAAGGAGTTTCTTTGAAGAAGTAGCTCGACCAAGTGATCAAGGAAAGGGAAAAAGCATGCCAACAATAGAAGTAGCTAGACAACACCATCACAAAAACTTTTCGTGAAGTTCCAGACATCAAGGTCCGCGAAGAAAAGTCACCAACAGATAAGGTCGCGAAGCTTGGCATCACAATCAAGCATTCAAAGAATAAGTTCACCGAGATGAAGTTTTAGTATGATGTAAATATTGTTGAGCTGCAAATGAGTATGATCTAAAATCTACAGTACAAGGCATCTCCGACACAGTGGAATATTGTGGAAAACTGCTATATGGCACTATGTATATTTGGACCTCACTATAGGAGGATCCAAACATGCAGAGGATTGAAGAGGAGCTCCAGGAAAAGAAAAAGCAGTTGGAGAAAATTCGGGAAACTGCGAAGACCTTACAAGTCTCGCAGAGGCTCACTAGAATCACTTAAGGGAAGACTCTTCAAACATAGATTGAAGACCTACAGAGGAAAGATCAAATTTTGACAACGAGGATTCATCTGTTGCAGGATGAGGCCCTCCAGCTTTCACAGGAAGTAAATGGTAATCTCAAGGAGCTACGAAAAATGCCAAAGGAAGCACTGCAGAATACTTTCATGCCAACAATAGAGGTACTGTTGGAAGAAGTGTACAAAGAAGAAAATTAGGTAGTAGAAATACTTCAGCATTATAATTCCACCTACATGAGCATCATAGATAATATTCAGGGCACAACAACTTAGTGACTCGGGACGAGTCACATGTGAGTGTTGTGGGCTCATTGAACACAACCCAAATTAGTCCAATTTTCGTCAAACACTCTAAATTTTGAGGAGCAGAGTGCATGGTACCGCGAATTCATATCTACCATGCGGAGCTTTAGGGGCTTCGGGGTGGGTCGAATCCCCTCATTTTGTAACAAGTATTGGGGTTTTAGTTGATATTTTGTCGATCCCATGGTATGTTGATCATGGTTTTGTAGCGATGTAATGTTTTTCCAAGGAAAAAAGTCGTAATTTTATTAATTAAAACAAAATTACATGTTAGATGTGTTGGTAATTGTTAATCAAGACAGGCAAGTCACTGCAAATAAAAACTATAGTACATGGGGAGAAAATCTAATATTTTCTCTTTTTTTTCTTTTCAACCTTTCGCCAAACACCTTGTGTTGGCATGGTTGATATAAGGGCGAGTTGGTTTTATTCTGTGAGTGCTCCATTTTCCTTATCTGAGTCTGAAGTATCTGAAGTGTGTTGTCTTTTATTTCCCCCATTGTCCAGTGCTTCTGGATCCATTTCCGACTGTACCGTGGTGGTGATGTCAAAAGGATCTTGCATTTCTTGTTCTTGTGCACCCGGGGGGGTAGCTGTTTGTTTTCTCTCGTTTGGGATAGGGGCTTCCTCTTCTTCACTTGTCTCCTGGTCTGGGTTATATGATGGAAATTACCATCCTTTGGCTGCTTTCCCTGTCTTTTTTTTTTTTTTCTGTTATCTCGTTTGGCCTCCGAGCATGTGTTTTGTAAATGTTTGATATTCCTGCATATTCTGCATCTGAATGATGTGTTTTCATAGTCTAAATGTTGCATCCATATTTTTTGTTTGTGAAGCAGTTTAATGCTCTCAGGTAGTCCTTTTCTAAGGTCCACTTCCACAAAGATTCGTGCGAAAGTGTAGATTCACTCCTCCAAACGTTGTGTATCATTTTTTATATATGCCAAGGATGTTCCCAATGCCTTCTAGCACATATTCTTGCCAAAAATGAAGCGATAGGTTGTATAGCCAGAACCAAACCGACATTCTGGTAACTTCCATTGTGTTTGCATCAAAATATGGGAACCACGGTGTGATGAAGAGTCTGGTTGTGCCCCAGAACCATGGTCCATCCCTCAGAATGATATCTCTAGCTTTCGATGATGTAAACTTGACTATGAAGAAACCTTTAGAACATAGATGGATTTCACAATCCATAGTCCATTGGTGAAGATCCAATGAAAAAGCTCCATAGGTTTGGGTCAAAATAAATATAATCTACATATTATTGCTTGAGATTCATAAGTGGTTCGATGCTCATCTATCTCAAGAACATCTATTTTCAATTCTGGCATGCAATTTGTTGCTCCATAATGTATGGCTTGGGGCAGCTCTCTGCTAGTTCAATTGTTGTTGTTGCTCTGTTTTTCCCCTGTAAAATTTTCTTGTATGAGGGTCCTTTTGGGGTTTCTAGTTTGGCAGGACTGGCTCCTCTAGTGGGTCCTTGGGTTCTGTTTTTATCTGCTTTGTCACCCCTCAGTCGCAGGTTGAGGTAAATGTTAGATCTAGGACCAATGGAGTATGCCTTGACAACATAGGGGTCCAGTAAGGATTTCCCTCCATAAATAAAGGACTCATAATGACAGGGGTAACCAGAGAAAGCCTTGATTATTTGCTTCATTTTTTATACCCTGTCATTTTCTTGTACCCAAACTAAAATGCTACTCCCCATTGAGGGCTTTATGAAAATCTGGAAAGGAGTAGAGTTTACCTTATTCTAGATTTCTATGGTAGCTATGTGGTTTCCTTTGTCCCTCTGTTTTGGCAACATAGATGGAGTGCAGTGGGTGCCCAGCAGTAGTTATCCCTGAACTTGAGTGTCGAGAAAACCACCACCAGCAAGCACATGAGTGTGCAAAGTGCCCATCATTGGAGACGGACGCCATATCTTGTTGAAAACAGCCGGCACTGGTTCAGTGTCGGTCTTCCCAAATGAACCATAGTGGGCTAGGTCCAGGAAGCAGGAGTAGTGCGGATACTCTGGTATCCATCATTGGTGTGGAGCCTCTGCACCACCGTAGAGTCTGAGACTGGGACGGTCGATGGTGAGATAGGGGATGGCCACCGTGCTTACAGAGGGAAAATGGTTCCATACGAACCACACAATCACCGCAGGTGCAGGGCCATGGGCCTTAGTAAACTTCTTGGTCTCCTCGTCTGGTTTCCTTCCATGGGAGTCCACCGCCTCAAAAGCCTCCTCAATAGCCAAGACACAGGAGCAGTAAAACCTAACTTTGCCGTTGACCTCCATTTCCCTCATCTACTGCTAAAAATATCTTTCTTCTTACTCCCTTTGAACAAGTGATACTTTGTAGTGATGTAATCTTATATAAAGAGATGTAATGATTTGTAGATATCAATAGATAATATCATCATAGACATTGAGCGCAAGCTGTCGTATATTTTTCGTGTTTTGGGCCTTAAGGAAAGGCTCTGCAGCTGAGTGCGTGGAGACCTTGGAAGAGTCTACAGCTTAGTGCGCAGAGCACCTGCTGCTGTGAGCACCGGTCAAGAAGTCAATTGTACTGAAAGGAATCAATTTAATAAAGAAGAAGAAGTTTTGGGCAATGTTATTTTTGTTATGTGTGTGATTATATTTTCTTTCTATTTGTGATGCGAAGTATTGATTATGTTATGATAGCGTAGTTTATATTGTTTTGTAATATTCTTATGTTAAACTGAATGCAATGAAGTAAGTAGTTAAGTAATACAACACAATAGTGATATGTATGATATAAGAATAATTTAAATACATAAATCGAAGTAGAAACCACCTCGAGCAATCCCTTAAGGTTGCAAAAACCGAGTTCTAACATTACTTGATTTGTCCTTCCTTCTAGATATATATTATCTGAAGCATCCAAGTCATGATATTTAACTTATTGATTGCATGATTGAATTTATTAATGCAATGATCCAATTACAGATTTCATGGAAAATATAATTGCATACCAGTCATATGTGTTTACTTCTTTGTTTTGTGGGTCTGTATTATTAAATATCGGTGTATGTTAACAATTTGATAGTTGCCATGATAATCGTTATTTCATTGTAGCTATTACTTGAATTATTTATCTTCAAATATATATTATCTAAGGTTTTTTTTTTTTTTGGGTAAGCTTGGTGGGACTGAATCTTCATCATGTCCAATATATCACCCCGATCGGGCAGGGAATTGAACCAGTGACTTCACATCAAGGAGTGTCTTAACAGAGCACCTGATCACCATTTATCCAAGACCCCATGTACTATTATCTAAGACTTTTAATTAAAGATATTTACTTAATTTTTTGTAGGTCGAAATATATCAATACATGATATGAGTTATTTCATTACACTAATTATGGTAAATATAATTTATTATAACCAATGATATATGTGTTATTCTAACTTTATTGTTATCTTTTATTTTGCGTTTTATTTATGTTATGTTAATTTTTCTTCTTGTTATTTTATTTGGAATATTATTTATTTTAATTTCATTCCTTGAGTTTATATTAGAATCATGGATCCTATATTTTACATAAGTTTCATTCACTTTAAAGCTTAACCACTTGGCCTTTTCAAGGTTCCCTTATATGTATAATCTGGCTATATTTATTTTATATTATAGAAAAAATATATAAATAATATTAGATATAGGGAATACCCCCTGTGTTTCGAGAAGGTGAGTCTCCAACTTAGAGTAGAAGGATTGTTATAGCCTCATTGGATGTCTTTAGGATTGTTTCTTATCTCCAAGAACAATCTGAGAGACAACGAGATTTGTAAAAGGAAAAAGGATTATATTGTATCTTGGTTTATTTTTACAAATGAGTTGATATCACATTATGGGAACATTAAGGAAATACATTACTTATTCAATTGGTAAATCTTTGACAAAAAGTTCCAATTTCATAGCACATTCAATAATTCCAAAAGTTCGACAAAAATGTCTAATTACATAATACATTAAACAATTCCAAAAGTTGTGTCTTGGGATAAAGAACATTTTAAAGGATAATTTTTTAGGCCTATTTACAATAACTTTACATAGAATTATCCAACATGAGGTGTGTTTATTTGAACCTAAATCCCTATAGCATGCTTTCCATCTAGCAAGGAAATTTAAAGAAAAAATATGGCTATTAGAAAATTGGTCACTAATAACTATAATTAAAATCATGCTCCCTCTCCTAAGGTTGACATCTAAACAAAGGGATGAAATAAGGGAAAAGGGACTATTTTTCAAATATCACAAAAAAGTATACGAAGGGTTATAAATGTGGTGAGAAGAAATTATTCTACATAGACTATGAAGATGAAGAAGATAAAAAACTAGAACCATCACAATATCTATAGCTAGAAGAGACTACAACAATATATTCTTGTGCATTGGTTGACATCAATATTCCACAAAACCTCAATATAGAAGGATATATTAAAAATAAAAAGGTAACAATGTCCAACAAGGAAATTTAAAGTAAAAATATGGCTATTATATAAATTGGTCACTAATAAATATAAGGAACATCATGCTACCTCCCCTAAACTAATAAGGTTGAAATCTAAACAAATGGATGAAATAAGGGAAAAGGGACTATGTTTCAAATATCACAAAAAGTATAGTAATGGTTATAAATGTGGTGAGAAGAAATTATTTGACATAGACTATGAAGATGAAGAAGATAAAAAAAATAGGAACATCAAAATATCTATAGCTAGAAGAGACTACAACAATATATTCTTGTGCATTGGTTGAAATCAATATTCCACAAAATCTCAAGATAGAAGGATATATTAAAAATAAAAAGGTAACAGTGTTGATTGATTAAGGTAGTACCCATGACTTCATCAATTACAAATTGGAAAAACTTCTTAATTACTTTGTATATACAACACCAAAATTTCAAGTAATGAATGCAGATGGAGGTACCATAAATTTTTCAAGGAAGTGCCATAGCATTAAGTTGAATGGGGGTTAAGTCCCATAATTGCAATACAAATGGGTGGTGTTGACGTGGTGTTAAATTTCCAATGGTTAAATCATTGGGAACAATTGCCCTTAATTTTAAAGATACTTTCGTGATATTTTCCTCAAAAGGAAAGGAAATTGAGCTTAGAGGTATCCAAGTGAAACCCTCTAATGTGATGAGCTCTAATAGCATGAAAAAATTGCTAAAAAATGGACATCATGGTGAAATTACACATTGTTTTCATTAGATGTTCAAATATATATATCCTCTACTCCAATGGACCTCCAAAAAGTTATCAATATTCATTCGAAGGTATTTGGAGAGATTCCTAAGGGTCTTCCACCTTCTCAATATCATGACCATGATATTCATTTGCAACTTATAAGTGTGGCATGTAACATTAAGCCTTATAGGGATTCATATGCATAAAAGAGTGAGATTGAGCATATGGTTTAAGAAATCTTAAAGGGTGGAATCATTCAACCTAGCCAAAGTGCTTTCTCTTCACTAGTGTTGCTGGTTATAAAAACATATGGTTCATAGAATATGTGTTCATATTATAGAAACCTCAACAAAATGACAATCAAATATAAGTTTCTTATTTTTTTTCAATATTGTATGATTAGATGAATCACATGGATCAATATTCTTTACTACTTTGGATCCCCATTCTAGATATCACAAAATTTCAATAAGGCAAGAATACATTCCCAAACCAACCTTTAGAATACATGAAGGTCATTATGAGTTTTGTGTTATCCCGTTTGGACTTTTTAATGCACCTTCAACATTTCAAATCTTAATAAATTTTATTCTTAATCCCTTCCTTAGAAAATTTGTGTTATTTTTTTTTTATGAAATACATATCTTCAAAAAATCTTAGAAAGAGCATGTACAACATGTTGATAGGGTCTTAACACTATTGAAAGAGAAACAAATATATACAAGTCCTTCTACATATGCCTTTCTATTTCAATGAGTGGAATATTTGGGTCATGTTGTGTCTCATGAAGGAGTCAAAGTGGACCCTAACAAAATCAAATTTATGAGGGAATTTCCAATCCCTAATACCTTCAAGAAACTCAAAGGATTCTTGTAATGACTCAGTCATCTTGAAAAATATGTATATATTGTGCCAATGGTCCCAGTCATGGTACATTCATGTATATAGTGTAAATATTGCCCTGGTCACCTTGCATTTGTATGGTTATTTTAAATTAATTCTTAGTTATCCCGGTATACATGTTGAAGTTTTCATTCGTATGATTAGGGGATTAAAAAAGAAATAAAAGAATCTTGACCTTGAAAATATTCTTAGTAATTAATGTAATTCAAGCCTCCAATTAAGACCTAGAAAAATAAACAATAGAAATGTAGATAATAACACGGAAAGAGGATTAGGGTATGATACTACTTATCAAAAAATATTTTATTTTTATATGGTGCACATTAATTTTATAGGAAAAATCAAGTGTAAATACTTATTATTTGATATAACACATATGTTTTATTAGTTTAACACCAAAACTTGATAAGCCCTTATATGCTCACAAGCATTGGTGTTCATATGGATGGGAATATTTATGTAGTTAAGGATCCCCAAACATAGTCGCAGATATTTACAAGAGTATTGGCACATGGTGGAGAATATTTTTTCTTCACACCTTGTATATTCTAGAACATGCCCTGGGAAGATGGAAGATGGCAAGAAAGGAGAGAAAGAGAGGCCAAATGGTAGCAAATCATATTGGCCTACAGAACTTAGCATTAGTGGCAAGGCAAAAAGGCACATTGGGACACCTCTAGTTGGTACAAAGGGTTTGGGCCTTAACTAATTAGAGGTATTTTTTGGACAATAAAAAAATAAGGGGAAGTTGAACCAGGAGGGGACAGGAAAACATAAAGAACAAGAAGAAGAGAATAGTGGAAGAACGATAAGGAAGGAAACAAGGAAAATAGTAGAAATCAAATCAAGGAGAGGTCAATATTGACGAATAACCATCTTAAGATCATAATATAGGGCATTTGTTGCAAAGGAAGGAGAGGTACGAGCTCGGAATCGTATGGTCACGAGGGCACCAGGGGAGACCTGCAACACTATAGGTTAGTTACGGTGAACCTATATAGACTTACCTTTGATATGGTGATAAGCTATTATTTTTTGTGCATATTTAGTGTCTAGATGTTAGGCTGTATTTCAGTAGATCATGCTTTATTTGAAATTGGGTTAACTGAAAAACATGCTGAGAATAACATGACTTAAATACATTACGGTGATTTCAACCCTTATCTCTATTTGGTATTTCTTGATATACCTTAGTTATAGGGCATTAATACATATTTTATGCAGAATGGATAGGAATACACTTTGATAATGAAAAGGTTTAATTGTCCTTACCCTTTAGAGGGAAAAAAAAATGTAGTTATGTCATTTTTGCATACAAACTGATATAGATACACTTCAGTAATGTTATTTCTTGTCTATCATTACCATTCAGAGAAAAATAACTTTAATTCATGTTCCTTTGACTTAACTACTTTCTAGCTGGTTTGGTGGGAAAACACCTGGGTCAACCTTTATGACTCATACCATTACAGCATAAACGTAAATTCCTCAATTTTGTTAATGGAATTATTGTTTAAGTTCTCTAGGGTACTATATTTGAATGAGTTTGGATATATCCATCTTTTGAGTCCCTCATTAACTAATGGATGGAGGTCTCTAGTTTCCCTAGACTATTTTCCTTGGTGAGTGCTCAGAGTTAGTACACTCTGAATTTCCAATGCTTTTGAGCAATCTCTGAGTGAAGGAAAATCTATGGAGTCCCTAAAATAAGCGAGGGTGGATAGTTTCATCTTTAAAGTCCCTCAGTGGCTGATGGGTACAGGAGGATTACCTCTAGAACCCCTGTACAATACTACAAATGAACATGCATATGCAGGTTGGACGTGGGATATACCTCTAGAATCCTTGGTTCATTCATTGGGACAGGATTCACAAGCTAGGGGGGTGGCATTTTCATTGTAGGTTGTTTGTCAATGGTTGGGAGGAAAATTATGAGCATTATCCCAATGTTCATTCTAAGTCACACAATGTTAGGTACCTTATTGACTGTGCTGCTCAAAATTTCGTGGCCAGTTCACCATATACCAGGGTTACAAGATTGCAGTACTTCCTAATTTTCATGGTAGGAGGTGTATTAATGGATTTTGTAGTCGTGGATAATGTTGTACATTTATGCATTGTTGTTAACCCATATGGTAAATGTAATTCCATAAGTTGGACAGTTCCCACGTCATAGAAAAAAAACATACAAACTTTTGGGACAGTATTGATCATAGGGAATGTTGACATGATGCAAGGTCTCAGGTCTCCTTAAGTTTGGGCCACTAGGAATTACGATTTGGAATTTTTAAATACCTCATGGTATCAGGGTGGAACTTCCCTTATTGTCTTAAATGTGATTCGTGAGGATTATAGGAATGATGCCTAGTGTTTCAAAGTCATCTGGAGTGAAAATGTTTGTTTCAAGAACATATTATCATATTGACTGTGGTTATTGCAGCTTTATCTTTGCTAGGTTTCTAGCATAAGCTTTGTTGCCATATGTCCTCTCAAATCACTACCTTTGTTCCTAGTATTTACCCTGCATAAATTTTATTAATGTATTCCCTCTCTAATAACTATGCACATTTTTAGTTTCTCATAAAAATGCATATAATAGAGAAGAGAAGTTTGTATTGAATTAGTTGTTGTACCTATACTTTTTTTTACATAGGCAGCAAGAGAAACTCATGACAGTATGTAATATTTGTGGCTTCAAATTGCACTGTCATCTACTCATGTTACACAATCATAATGTGTCGCAATAACTTATCTGTGAATGTATAAATTCCATTAATGAGTTGACACCATATAATTTTGGTAATTTTTATGTGTTTTTTCATCATAAAGTATTTCTACACACTGATGTTATGTAAAATAAACGTTATGATATCACTGGGCATGATAACGTGTGAAATTTTTTAACTGCATTGTTTATTCATGGTTGGGAATATTGTTAAGTGTAATCATTTGGCTCAACATTGGGCATGAATTATTATTTGGGCATGATGTCATGTGAAACAATTTAACTCAAAGTTGGGCATGAAGTATTTTTTATTCATGGTTGGGAGTGATGCCATGTGAAACCATCTAACTCAATGTTGAGCATGATGTAATGTCACCCAAAATTATGCAGCCTTTTGTTTCATTACTGTGAAAAATGCTTTGTTACAAAAACAAGTCATTATGTGTATTTAATCACAAGCATGATGTATTTTCACAAAATTGTGTTGTCAATAAATATTCATGTTCGGGCATGGTGTCATGTGTAGCAGTTTACTTCAACACAAGGCATGATGTAAGTTGCATATTTTTATTTCATTACTGGGAAGAATGCATTGTTACAACAACAATTTATTATGAGTATTTAATCACAAGCATGAGGCTTTGTCACAAAATATGTTGTTACTCATTATTCATGGTTAGGCAAGGTGTCATGTGTAGTTGTTTACTTCAACACAAGGAATGATGCAATATGTGACCTTTTGTTTCATTATTGGGTAGAATAACAATGATATTTTATGTGTGTTTAATCACACGCATGATGTAATGTGTGTATAATTATTAAATCTTCTCATGGCTTCACCTACTTCTTACATCTAAGCATGATGTAATAACCAACTATAGGTGTAACAAATGTATTAACTAGGTGCATGATGTATTAACCTTCTTTTGTGGCATAAGATAGGATTTCTTTAGGGAAAGCAGTCAGGTGGTGAATGAAATGGTAAACTATCAATGCTACAAAATTATTGGATCATAGATTCATGGGTCCCTTGTCCTCTTGATAGTCCTCTTGCATTGACTCGCTTGGAGGGACTCCTAGTATAACTTCTCATATTCATTAAAAAGTCTCAATATTTATGCAAGGAAATGAGTCTCATAATCAAGTGAGAACTATCATGCCTTGTAGGTAGAAGTGTTGGTAGAAAGAGTCAATATTTTAAACATCGCGGGTTTAAGAAGAACCAGAAAGGATCCTCCACCAAAATTAATTAACTCAGATAAGACTTTGGCTCTAATTACAAGGAGGATATATGAGAATATGTCCAACATGCCATATATGTATTCCTAAGGTCTAAACTATATAATGGCATATTGCGCATAATTTCATTAGATTAGAGATTATCAAACTTATAGGAACATTGCAAAACTATCCATTTGGTTTTTCACTATCATCTCCCATAAATGCAAACAATGGTCTTAGCACCTAAAAATCCTAGTAGATGTCAGTAGTTGCAATAAATATTAATATGTCAAGGAAAATCACTTCTATTGGTCTAGTATCTACCAAAATGTGAAGAAGCTCATACAAAATGATAATAAATTAAAAGATAGGTGTCAAGCCTTAAAAAATGAATTCCAAGAAGACTTCAATCTTACCAAGCACAAATTCTACTCAAGTTTTGGGACAATGCATACTTTCTAGTTAGAAGCTAGGGTTTGTAACATCATCAGGATTGGATATGAAAGGTAGCGTGCAGACCTAACATTTTAACTCACAACAAGTAGCCAAAGGTAGTTTTCAAGTCTGGTAAATGCATCCAACATGATTATCTAATTAATGCTTTAAATCACATCTAGGAGAATGTTTCCAATAGGCCAACCTCAATAGTAGGGTGTTAGAATGGCCAAGTTCAAGTTATCCAAGGAATGGTGGAATGCCCCAAGCATAAAATGGAATCTAATAATAATAAATAAATGAATAACCACACTGGAAGAAGAAGAAAATAATAATAAATATTACAGACCCTTGTTCCCTTAATTATACCTAGGGAGTTGGTTATACCTATTATGGGTGTGTTACAAGTGATATCAGAGTGCCAAGTTTGATCATTTGGCCTTGGGGTGAAAATAATAAACAAGTGTATTAATGGATTAAAATTATCATGCATGTATATGTGTACTAGTTTGTATCAAAAAATTTAAGACATTTTTATGATGCACCTCTATCTAATGTAACTTATATATGCATATCTTAATGTCAACACATCACAGGGACCAATAGGAAAAGGGAATCAATAATAATATGGTTGATTACAGCTCTAACAGATCCCAACATGAGCTAGAATAAAGATCTGTCAAATGGGAAAGGTCAACTGAGAAGCATGGAGAAGGAGACTCTACTAACTGGGTAACACCTTGAGGAGTCTCAAGGCCGAGATAATAAGTTACAAAGGCAACAATGAAATAATATTCAAGGCACAAAAAAGGAAAGCAAAATTCAATGTTTCTGTCATATATAGAATTTAATAATTGTTGAGGCAAGGTTAGTATGGATCGGGAGTTATTCCTAGAAATAGACAAATATATCGAAAAGCGAAGGAAGAGACAAATGGAGCATATGGAAGTTGATCTAGGAAGAAATATATAATAGAAAACGATTATACGATAAAGGAGGCACTCTATTAATTACCTCTGAGATGGGAGATAATACACATAGACAACATTTTGATTCCCCTCCCAAGAAGCATTATCGTCATTAGAATAGGAAGGAGGTAGATTACATGTCGGAAGAGTTCAAGAAGGAAAAAACCACTACCTTTAACGGAGAAATGAGGAAGTCCAAATATGCAAAATCCTAGTTGTTGGGAATGAGAAAGTTCTTCAAGATTCACAATTATTCTGAGAAAATGAAGGTGATGGTGGCCATGTTCATCTTAAATGGAAAATATGATATATGGTGGGAAGACGTAAAAATTTTAAAAAATACATAGGAAGAAGATCTAACTTGGTGTGAATTGAGGAGTTGTTTCAGAAAAAGTACCTTTCAAAGAGATATTTTGATAGCAAAGAAAATGGATTCGATGAGCTCAAGATGGGACAAATGTCATAAGATGAATGCATCACCAATTTTTTAGAGTGGATGCAATATGTACCCTACTTGAAGGATGAGAAAGCAAAATTCCAAATGTTTATCAGTGGACTACCCTGTATTTCGAAGATCACATTGAATTTTACGAACCTCAAACATTAGAGGATACTATCAAAAAATTGAAGCATCGTTATGAGCAGACGAGACGCAAACCAAAATTTAAGGGTAGTTGGACGAAATAAAGTATTAGGAAGAATAAAGAAAGATGGCATAAAAATGAAGGAAAATACAAACAACGGGTAAAAATGGAGTAGTCCCATCCAGTACAGGTCGACCTCAACCAAAGTTCAAATCGACTGAGAAAGGGCAGGTGCATCAACCTATAGGACGACCAAATAGATCAGATGATAAGAAACCATAACAATGTTGGACATGTGGAGGAAATCACAGTAAGATAGATTGCTTGCAATGCAAGGATTCTAGGCCACAAATCTATAACATACAAGAAGCTCGCACTATGGGGGATGTATCCTAGAGTATACCGAGAATATATGCCGTTGTGTACAATAGATACGTTTACCATCGGGCCTCCATCATTGAAATGGAAGGTAAAATTTGTAATCAAATTGTCTATATTATGATTGACCTTGGCTCTAATTAAATTTAAATTAATCGTGAACTTGTCGATTACTACCAGCTAACCAAAGAATCCCATGAAAAAACATGCTTGGTCCAACTGGCCACGGGGAAAAAAAGAAGAGTAAGCCAATGCGTAAAATCATGTGCATTTGAACTCAACATCATGGAAACCATAGCCAACCTTAATTTGCTTCCATTGGGTGCATATAGTATGCTACTAGGCATGGATTGGTTGTACGCACATTAGACAAAAGTATATTGTTATAAGAAGGCTATTGAATGCCTGGATGAGGCTAACGAAAGAAGAATGCTACAAGGAAAAATAAAACCTACCTCATTGAGAATGATCAAAGCTATGCAAGCTAAGTGTAGCCACAGAAAAGGGTGTACCCCATTTTTCGTACACATCTCCAGTAATACAAAATTTAATACCAATGTAGGGACAGAGGAAAGTGAGTTCTTGGCTAGATATCATGTTCTAAAAAATATTGTTGGCAGAATAATATGTATTCTAATTCAACCATTTACTTCTATAATTCGGGATCATAATACTGTTATAGCATCATTTCTCACTCTGACATGATTCATGATTGCTACATGGCTTTATGGGCACCCATTCCTACAGACTTGGACAAATTCACTTAAAAACAGTGGAAAATCCTTCATACGCGACTATGCCCGTGTTTTTCCGCGTGTATACTCCAGTACAGCTAGACTTTTCCGCGTATGCCATTTTAATGATTAAAAAATATATAAAAACCCCTAATTTCGCGCTGGGTTGATGGTTACTCAGGTAGTTCAACCACCCCAGCCCGTGGCCAACTGTTTCCAACTGCTGAAACTACTTGGAGGGACTATAAAAAGACCTCATATGTATGGCCTAAGGGAGAGAGAGAATTATTATTACTATACTCTGTTGGTTCCCTATCCAAGTCTGATTCCCCGTGCCTCCTGCACTTTCCCAGTTCATTTCAGGAAACCCTTGTTTCCTTGAGATACACATCCCTTTATATGTTATCTCGTATGCACCTGTTTGGAAGGAGTCTTAGCGAGGCAAGGGCTGGACGGATCCAGACGACGGTCTGCGAAGGCCTTGGAAGTCAGGTGATCTCTCCACGATTACTTTTGTACGTACTATTTATAATACAGAAGTATCATGCTGTTCCCGAAATAAACGTGTTAGTGTATGCATTAATGTATGAAGAATATTTGTTATACATGCATTCATGATGATTTATTTAATGTTTTATATGAATCTCACTAACATATAGAGTAGAAATATACTGTACAACTTGTCCTTTGTGCTGGTTTCTTCTTGTATTTCAGGTTAAGGAGGAAGGACGATTGCAGGGAGTTTGAACTCCACGTGGATCTACTTCAAACGTAGGACAATCTGCAAACCTCTCATTCTCGCTTCATTTCGTTTTTTATGAATGTGCATGATCGTGTGAGTCTCTCATAAGTAGTACGCCCCCGCTCTGTGGAGGTTGAATCCCAACCAACCTCTAGGGTGTTAAATCCCCGAAACAGAACTGGCGACTCCGCTGGGGATCACATTTTTGTGATTCTCCCGTTGGGTTGTTTCAGCTGTTTGGTAGGTTGCCAACAGTTTCTTCTGTCTTTTACAGTCCAGTTTGCTTTCTTGCAGTCAGTTTGAAGCTTTTATACCTTTCCCAGGCTTGTACTTTTTATTTTTCATTATCTTTCTTTGTATACGTAGTTTTTCTTGCACACAGTCGCGTATACCCGCGAGTTTGTGTAGAAGGAACCGCGTATACGCGGGTTTCCCTCAACACAGACGCGTATACACGCTGGTTGCATAACTGCAAGGTCGCGTATACCTAGGCTGAGTTTGAAATTTTAAGATTCTGGTGTTTTTGGTCTTTTCTGGCTGTGGAGGCCTGTGTCTGCAGAGTCTCTGTACTTACTGGAGTGTGACAGAAGTGGTTTCAAGTCTTGTTTCTCTTTCGTTTGTCCGAAAACTGATCTTTTTGGCAAAGTGTTCTTGTTGGTGCTAGCACTCCTGGATTGAGTTCCAAGATCGCTTTCTGAGCGTTCTTGGCTGTTCTGCTTTACCAGAACAGAGAGCTTCTGCTCACTGACTCGTTCCTATCTTTGTGTTGTGCTTTGCATTGCGTTCTTTGCTTTGTTTTCGATTGGTTTTCTTGAGTTTCATAGGCTAGGGTTTTGTTGCAATTTTCGAAGATCTTTTCTTGTTTCTTTGGAGTTTTGTGTTGCAACAAGTTTGCACTATTTCTCTAGGCTGTTTGATTGAGTTTTTGGTCTTCTGTTGCTCTTATTGATCTTGCTATCATTAGCTTTATAAGGTTTGGGGGCATAGTCGAAGTTTATGCTTGAAATTCGGTCTCGTTTTGGCTTGGATTGGGATAGTTGTTCTTGGTTTTCTTGAAGCTCTTGTTTTATAAAACTGAAAAGCCCAAAAACATTTGTTTTGCTTTTTTTTTTTTGCATATCAAAAACTCAAAAAACATTGTTTCTTGTTTTTGTTTTTGTTGTTGCCTTTTTCATTTTCGTTTGGCTTCATCTTTTGGGACTTTAGTGAAGTTTCTTGCTTCTAGTTTTTAGCTTGATTTTGAGGAGAGGTTGTCTTTTGATTTCTTCTTCTTCTTGTTGAGTATTTTGGTGTCTTATATTAAGAGTTCTTGTTTGCAAGAATTTGCTTTCTGGACGTCAAAAGATGAGTTAAAACTGAAGGAGCCTTTTTGGGAAATTTCACCTTGTTTCAAGGGACTTTTGCATCTTAGAATTCACATGCTTGTAGTCATTTGCATTAAGTGCATTGAATCATTTAGTTAGCTTCTTAATTTTTGTGAGTGTGAGTTTGTAATTCGAAAAGAAAAATACATTTTTAGTCTCGTAGAACTTACATAGAAATTTCTCTTCATCGAAAGACAAAGAACTGCATGTGCATGTAGTCAGGTTTTATTAATTTCTTTTGCGTCAGAACATCATTGGTTTCAACTCCATATCCTTGTGACTTAATACAACAGCCCTTAAAATAAGCGATTTAATCTAAAATCAACTAGCAAGTTTTATTAAGTGTCAATCACCAACTAGTTAGGTTGTAGGGCCTTGGAATAGGAGAGAGGAGAGTTAACTCTCCAAGGCCGCTCAAACAAACATAGAAGTTTATTAATTGAGCGAAATCCAACTCCGTGAGGTGGACTGGGAAAGCTCTCATCCGAGAGTCAAGCGCGAGGGGAAGTGAAGATTAAGAAGAGGGATACCCCCCCTCCGATTAGCTGAATCTAACCTCAAGACCGTTCCGCCCAGCTTCTGATATGGATTGGTGTCCATAGTTGCTGTTCCTAGGTTCCACACAGGTGACTGCGGGGGGGAATACCCGTGGTACCTGAGGCAGACGTCGCATCACTTTCAGCAGTACTTCTGGGGGGTGCCCTTGCGAAGCTTGGGTGCTTGAGCCGGCAAAGGCCGTCGTTAGGAGGTCGGCGTAACTGTTTCTGATACCTTCGCTAGTTGTTCTGGGCCCTAATCATCCCAGACTGCTTTCGGAAGGCCCTATACTTCGCTTTCCTGTATTTTGGTGTCCGGTCCTCATCACCCGGAGCGGAAATACTTGGAGGCTGTTTGCTTTCTGTTTCTCAGGGTTTTGATTTTAGTGTGTGCTCTTTGCTCCTAGCTTGCCTAGATTTTCACTTTTCTTGAGTCTAATATAATAAATCTGTAAAAGTGGCTGATCAAGCGCCTCGACGTTCGAGGAGAATCCGGGGGTTATCTCCCGAGAGTGCAGAGCCTTCTTCGAGAAGGCGTAGGAGCGATTTAGCAGGTGGTTTTCACCATGTAGAGTCTGACGCTGTGGAGAGAGATCCTCCACTAAGGTCCGAAGGTTTCGTTGCTGATTCCGGTGTCGGTTCCGAGAGGAGCGTTCCGCTCACCTCGAGAGTATTGTTTCCTCAGGAAGAAGATTTTCAGATAGAAGATATACCTGAGCCTGCAGCTACAGGTCCATCTCCTCTTCCTGCTGATCATCCGTTTGTTATTCAGTACGTCGGACCGGAGTCTGAGAGACCGCCGAATCTTCCATATCTTTCTTATCTTTCGATGGCCACGACTGGGAACGCGACTTCTACTGTGAGTGCTGCGGGCATTCAGACCCCTGCTTCTGTCGAGGCAGGGGGCACTCTTGCTCTATCTTCGAGTGCTTCTAGCACTGCTATGTTTGGCTCTGGGTTCACCCAAGCATATGCTTCTCAATTTGGTCCCTTCGTTTCAGGGATGTCCATTGCAGGAAATCCCTCTTTTTCTTTTACCGCCGGTGCAACTGGATCTACGCCCATGTCTAACATGGCTAGTGGATCGGCTTCGTTTCAGGGTTTCCCCTTTGGGACTGGACATATTCCCAGTCCCAATCCTTCTTTAGGGTCGTTTCCTTTCACGTCCCAGACCCAGAGTTTCAACCCTTGGGCTCAGGGACCGAGTTCGACCGCTTTTATGGGATGGAATCCTATGTTTACAACGTCTGGGGCAGGGAATCAGTTCATCGCGAGTCATCCAGGGAATGCTTCTGTCCCTGCATCGAGTGCTTATCAGTCTTTTTCTCCTCTGTCTAATGCGTGGAACCCCTATCAGGGGCTTTCCTCTTCAGTCAATACTTCAGCGGGGGGAACTAGCCTGGGTTATGGTAACTCGGCGTGGGGAGGAGGTTCTTCTCCGTTTTCTACGGGTCCTTTCTGGCAGCCTGGTGCCTCATCAAATCCAGGCTATTCTTTTCCGAATGTGGGAAATCCATCCCATCAAGGATGGAATTCTCAGGCTCCGCCGCGATTACCATTTCTGGCAACGTTAAACTTGCCAGACTTGGCGAAGTTAACTAATGACCCGATTCGGTATAGTCCGGGGTGGCCTCCGGTTCCAACCAAACTTCCATCAGACATTCCTAAGTTTGAAGGTAAGAATGGTGAAGATCCGGCGGACCACGTCACCACATTCCACTTATGGTGCTCATCGAACTCTCTGATCGATGACTCGATTAGATTGAGATTATTTCAGCGCACCTTAACTGGGAATGCAGCCAAATGGTATATAGAGCTCACTGGGGGCAGTTTCGCCACATTTGGAGAACTGGCTGTCACTTTTCTTAACCATTTCCAGTTGCCTGTCAGATATGAGGCTGGGACCGAACTCCTGGCTAATTTTAAACAGGATGAGGCAACTCATATTTCTGATCATATTCAGGAATGGAGGAGAAGGAAGAGGCTTATCAAAGCCCATATTCCAGGTGAGTTCCTTCTCGAGTGGTTTTTGAAATCGCTTCAGTCAGATATTTCAAAGGATGTATCCATGTCAGGGGTATATTCTGAGGAGCAGGCCATCTTTAGGGCCCAGCAGTTAGAGTTGATCTATTCTCAGTCTGGCATGCTTTACAAGTATTTGCCCAATGCTCCTCGCTCCAAATTGGATCTATCAAAACCCAAACCTGGTCCGCATGGTGACGGACTTGTCGGATCGGTCAGTAGTAGTGCAGCCAGCCTGCTTTCTCAATTGCAGCAGTTGTCTTTACAATCTGCTCCTTCTGGTCAGGCTGTGCCCGCTGATTCATCACCTTCCCAGTCTTTGTCCATAAATGCTGTCCAAGCTTCTGATCCCAAAGGAAATCAACAATCCGATGGGAAGAAGAAGGGACGTAATAACAAGAAGAAGGGCAAGAACGGGAAGGGCAATGAAAATAAAACCAACGAGCGTGTTGGTGAGGGTCAAAAGGAGAAAAAGAAAGTGAAGTTTCCATGCAAGCTTTGTACTGGAGACCATCTCACGCACCTTTGCCCGAAAATTCAGGATGCTCAGCGCCTGTTATCTCAGCAGGGTTCTTCTAGTTCTCAGGCTGTGCTAACAAACCCTTTTCCCCAAGGGCAGAAATTAATTGCTGGCGCGAATCAAAATCCTGGGGCTTCCTCTGGAGGTCCTCAGGAAGGGGAAATTCCATCGAATATCTTTACGATGAGTGCTCACGTGGATGTCGCTACGAGATCCCGTGATTATGGCGGAGAGGAATCTTCGAAAGCTAAGGAAGTTCCTGATGTTACTGAGCCGCTTCACATCACGAAGCCAACTGTTGAGTCTATGCCTCGGATGCCGAAAGCATCTTCTAAGCGGTCAACGATTAATCCGAACGCAAGGGCTGCCCAGAACTACTCGATTGTAGAAGATCTGGCGCAGAGTCCTTGTGCTATGTCAGCTTTAGAGGTACTCCAGTCTTGTCCGGCTCAGCGCAGTGCTTTGCTCACTGCCATTGGGGCTATTGATCCGAAAAATTCTCTTCTGATTACCTTTGATATGAAGAATTTTAAGAAGAGACTTTCTCATCATATGGCCTTCCATATTAAATCATCGTACCGGAAGACTAATATCTTTCGCACGGTCGTTGATGAGGGTGCTTCTACTTGCGTGATGTCTCTCGCATGCTGGAAGACACTAGGATCTCCAAAAGTTGTTCCATCTAGCACTATTCTTACTGCATTCGATGGACATTCTCATAGGCCCCATGGTATTGTCCCGGCTTTGCCCATCTGTGTTGGGGGCAAAACCGTTAACATAGAGGTTGAGGTAGTAGATGCAGCCTTGGACTACAGCCTTCTGTTGGGGAGGAACTGGATATATGATATGGATGCTATTGCATCCTCACTATTTCGGATAGTATGTTTCCCCCACGAAGGGAGGATAGTTACGGTGGATCAACTGGACTGTCCTCCTGTAGACCTGGATGCGCCTCCTGACTCATCTGTCCCTAAGTTGGACAATACTAAGGCGCCTATCGAGAATCCGGGAGTTGGAATGTATTCTTCCCTGATGGGATCTTTTGATCTTCCTCCTCCTAAGGTGTCTATCAATGCTATTTCATCCTCCAAGGCTCCCCTTCGAAGAGAGTTCTTTCGAACTCATTATTTTTCGGATCCTTGGACCTTACCTTCCCCAACCGCCACTTTGGAGGAAGGGCAAGTGGGTGGAATGGCATTCTCGATTTCTGCAGCTGAGATTGCATATCAGTCTGTTGTTGACACTGCAGAGTCTGATCCAGCTCCTCTTTCGCCGGAAGAGTTGGATGGTGATGTGGCTCCGGCTTGGACGCTTACTTCTTCTTCTGCCCAGGATTGTCTAGATACCACTCTTCCATCCGAAGAGGCCATCCTGGAAGCAATGACAGGTATAGAGAGACCGTGGGATGACTTGCATCATCGGTCTTACTTCCTACCTGACTTGAGCGAAGTCGAAGCTAGTTTTCCAAGTCCTCAGTCTCCTGGACCTGTTCACCCAGTCTTGAGCCCCTTAGCACCAGCACAGGTTTATGCTGAAGGGAACATGGCTGAGATCTCTCCGACTATCCCGGTGAACATCTCCAGGAATCCCAACATTATCGAGAACGTTTTCATTGGAGCTGAATGTTCCCGTGAAGAAGTTCAAATCTATACCGAACTCTTCAAAGAGTATAGGGATGTTTTTGCTTGGTCTTATGAGGAAATGCCTGGCATAGACCCATCTATTGTCCAGCATGAGATCAAGACGTATGAAAACGCTAAGCCGGTCAGGAAAAAACTTCGTCCGGTTAATCCTAGGAAGGCAGCAGCTATCAAAGCTGAAGTTGAAAAGCTGCTTAAGGCGGGATTCATTTTCCCAGTTCCTCTGACTGAATGGGTTTCAAACCTCGTTCCCGTTGATAAAAAGCAAGGAACGATTCGAGTGTGCATCGATTTCAGAGACCTGAATAAGGCGTGTCCTAAAGATAATTACCCCACACCCTTCATTGATCAGATTATTGACGAGTGTGCCGGTAATGAGATTTTTTCCTTCATGGACGGTTTTTCCGGTTATAATCAAATTACTATCCGTCCAGAAGATCAACATAAGACCGCATTTATTTGTCCCTGGGGTACGTTTGCATATAAGAAAATGCCTTTTGGTCTTAAAAATGTTGGAGCTACTTTTCAGCGGGCCATGTCTTACGCCTTCCACGACATCAAGAAAATCATTGAGGCATACTTAGATGATCTAGCTGCTCATTCTCGAAAGAGGATGGATCATCCAGGTCACCTCCGGCAAATATTTGAAAGATGTCGTTTTTATAAAATTTGTTTGAATCCGAACAAGTGCGTTTTCGCGGTAACATCCGGTCGGCTGTTGGGATTTATCGTGTCTAGGGAAGGGATAAGGGTAGATCCCTTCAAGGTTGAGGCAATACTTCGGTTGCCTCCCCCGTCTTCAATCCGTCAGCTTCAAAGTCTCCAAGGGAAGTCTAACTTTCTTCTGAGGTTTATCGTTAACTATGCTGAGATTACAAAGGGATATATGAGATTGTTGAAGAAAGGAGTTCCTTTTCTTTGGGACTCCACTACGCTCAACGCTCATTCGATGCCTTGAAAGGCATTGACCTCTCGCTCCTTTAATGAGTCCTCACCCGATTATAGCAAGTAGATTTTCTTTGTATCCGGCTACGCGACCTACTCAATATTGGTATGGTTCGGTTCAGAGGATGTGATGCTCGTCGAGCATGTTATTTGGCTACCTTAGTCAGAGACCGGTAGGACTCGAACCGCGATACACCCCGACAGTACTAGCCTCGGGCAAGCACTACGCGCTCGCATGTGCCAACTCCGGCATTATAATTATTCTTCGCAAAACTTATGTCTTGGCAGCTGCCAATCCATTTCAGTTTGTCCTCAGCAGGCGAGTGATTGGGGGCAAATATAATAGATGGATTGTGATATTACAGAAATTCGATCTTGAGTTCATGTCTGCCAAATCCAAGAAGTCATTAGTCTTTGCGGAATTGATCTCCGAGTTGCCCTGTGGAGAGGAGATGATCTATGATGAGTCCTTCCCGGACGAACACTTGTTTTTGATCTCTCCACAAGATCCTTGGTATGGGGATATCATCGTGTATCTCCAGACTGCGAAGTTTCCCTCTTCTTTTTCGAAAGATGAGCGCCGTAAGCTGCGTCACTTGGCCAAGAACTATCTGATTATTGGTGATGCTTTGTACCGTCGAGGGGTTGATTCAATCCTAAGACGCTGCTTAACTTTCGAAGAAGCTGAGGCTGTGCTCAATGATTCTCACAGTGGAGCTTGTGGGGGTCATTTATCAGGGCTTGCTACAGCCCAAAAGATTTTGCGTGCTGGATACTTCTGGGCCTCGATTTTCAAAGATTGCATTGAATCAGTCAAGAAGTGTCATCCTTGTCAGGTGTATACTCGAAAAATGCGCGCTCATCCAGCTCCGCTTTTTCCAGTCGTTACTGTCGGACCCTTTACAAAGTGGGGTATGGATTATACTACTTGTAACCTGCCTTCGGCAAAAGGTCACAAGTACATTATCGTAGCGGTAGACTACTTTACGAAGTGGGTCGAAGCTATGCCTACTTTTGGGAACGATGGTGAGACTGCAGCTCTTTTCTTCTTCAACCAAGTTATTGCTCGTTTCGGTATACCTAGAGAGATTGTCACTGACCATGGCAGTCACTTTCAGAACAGTATGATGGCTGAGTTGGCTCTTAAATTGGGTTTCCGACAGGAGCATTCATCTCCATATTATCCTCAGGCCAATGGCCAGGTGGAAGCCGTGAATAAGTCCTTGAAGACAATTCTTCAACGGACGATTGATAAACATAGATCCGACTGGCACATTATGCTATATCCTGCACACCCGCAGCTGCTGGTGACGCTGTGCTAAACCGCAACCGGTTTACTCCGTTTCAGTTAGCCCACGGGGTGGAATTCGTATTTCCCATTGAATGCGAGATTCCTTCCCTTAAACTGGCTGTTGAGCTTCTTCCTGACACTTCTAGTCTGGCAGAGCGGCTTCTTCATCTGGAACATCTTGATGAGCAGCGTCGAGATGCCGCCACGTTGAACGAAGCGCATAAAAACCGAGTCAAAGTCTAGTACGATAAGGCGGTTAAGCCTAGGGTCTTTTCCGAAGGTGACCTTGTTTTGGTCTATGCCCAAGAAAAAGATGCCTTGGGGGCAGGAAAGTTTAAGTCGATGTGGTATGGCCCCTATATCGTTAAAAAAGTCCTTAACAAAGGAGCTTATACCTTGGTTGACTTCGAAGGAAACGAGTTTCCGGAGCCCCGAAATGGGCTCTATTTCAAGAAGTATTATGCCTAGGCTTTGGCCTGGCATTTTGCTTTGTATATAGTAGTTTTTTGCTTTGTACATATCTGTTTGATTTTCGATTTTTGATGAGATGGTGATGTTTTTGATCTGCTTTGGCAGGTTGTGTTGATGTCATGAGTCATTTTGGTTTCGTCGATGGTGCTAGTAGACACACCCGGAACTTAGCTTCCGCGGCTTGGGTGCTTCATTATCCTTCCGGTCAGCTGTTGGTATCAAGAGGGGTCTGCATTGGTCCTGCTTCCAATAACGTAGCAGAATACACTGCAGCCATTCATCTACTCTCGGAGGCAATATCTTTGGGTGTTGATTCGTTGGTAGTTTTCTTGGACTCCCAGCTGGTGGTGTCGCAGTTGAACAACACTTATCGGGTACGAGATCCAGTTTTATTACGATTGTTCTCGAGGGTACGTTTGTTACAAAGGTCATTTCAATTTTTAACATTCATTCATATTCCTCGAGCTGACAATTGGTTTGCTGACTCATTGGCTAATCAAGCTTTAGATTGGCATATTAATCATTCAATACAATAAAATCTAATCATCATAAACATCATACATTTGATACATTTATCACATCACATCAACTATCGCTGTATATATATCATCGGTATGTCAAAAAACCTTTACAAAATTTTGGATCCATCAATGCCGTACAAAACTTGGGCTTATGCCCCATCATGTTCAGTCTCAAAATATATACAGTCATCTAATATGTAAAATCTGTCTACTCCTAAGGACCCTGCCCAGAAGTTGCGTTCCTATAGAACATCACTGCAGTGGCCACACGGCGGAACAGTCTAACCCAGTCCCGGGGTACTCCTACAACCCGTCTCTGGACGGCTTCTGGCAAGTCCTCCACAGCAGCTAGAGGGATTTGGCGGGTCAGTCCCTCCAAGTTTCTCTGCACGGCCTGGAGTGTCCTGTCAGAATCCGCTGTTTCTGCTTCACCTCTGCGGCGTTTGTGACGTGCTAGGCCCTCAGGACGAACTGGTCCAACATCTGAAACATGATCATTTTTCATTTGTCAGTCATTATGAATCCAATCCAAAAAACATGTTTGTTTTTCATTTTCATACATATTTGAAAATCCAAAAAAAATCATATAAGTTAAAATTTTTGAAAAAACTTACCGACTGCTCCCCATGCTGCACCGGGTGGAAGTACTAGATCTGGATCTCCTCGGAAATCCATCCCGGCATAGGGATAGTCATCCACTGCGATGATTTTTTCTCTCCACCATAAGAAGAACTCATCGTCCCAGGTGGTTCGGGGTACCTCGCTGCCCCCCAGTCTCTTCATCATGTCTGCCCAACGGGCAATTCTTGGGTCCCGAGGGCTGCTGATAGTTGAGATGACTTTGGGTCTCAAAGCCGGAACTCTCTCGAAGAAGAATGTAGTCAAAATGGTTCCATAGCCAAAATGTTTTGTTTTTGTTTGGCGAATGGAGGTCAGTTGTTGTTTCATGTTCTGTAGCAGGGCAGTGCACCAATCATACACATGAATTAAGCACTCTACATCTATGCTCATGTGCGTCCTGGACGCCTGGTGTAGTGAGGCAGATCCTGCCACTCTGCCGATGGTGAATAGGAGGATCTTTATGTGCAAATCCCTGATATCTCTGATAGCAATCTGTGTGCCAACTTTCTTGGAATTATCTACGCAATAGATTTGGACGTAGTCCTCCACGGTCAACCCTCCCAGGGGCTTTCCGTGCAGATCCACTGGGTCTCCCCTCCTGGAGAGTCCAATGATGAAGTATATATCTTCCACTTCTATGCGTAGTGGCATTTGATCAATGATGAAGCAATCCTGATCCGGTTCCCAATAATTTACCAGCATTTCAAGCAATCTCACATTACTTTTCATATTGGGCATTTTGAAAAATTTGAATAATCCACAGTTTCAGAGGACATTTTGTGCTGTGCGATCTTCCATGACCTCTTGGTCTATTGCACTATGCTCACGTTCCCTCCAAGAGATAGTCATCCTGAAAAATTTCATTAAAATTTGCATTAGAAACTTCTTTTTGAGTTATGGACCTGCGCATACGCGACTTGTTCTGTGCACAGTCGCGTGTATACGCGGCTCCACTTCATTGAACCCGCGTATGCGCAGATACGCATTTTTTAAGAAGGGTTTCTAGGAAAAATTCACTTAATTTTAAATTTTAAACGGACAAAATGATTAAGCAGGATGAATAAGGAGCCTACCTGAAGTTTCGCTGAATTCCGACGGTCGGTTGTTCCTGATTTGACGAAACAAGTTTTTAGCTCCAGAGCTCTTTTTCCAAATCAGCTATGCAATAATGAACCAATTGAGAGGTAATTTGTGTATTTATGGCTAAAAATTGAAAATTTTTGCAAAAAATTCCTTATGCTTATTTTTTCGATCTATCTTATGCTGTATAACTTGATTGCTTGGAAGTGCCCAGTTTGGTATGTTTTCAGGTACATTTTGACAATTTTGAGATTTTTCCCGGTTTTTGATCCATGATTTCCGACTCGTCACGGCAGGTATATGATCTTCACTGGCATATAGGTTAGGGAATCACTTTCCGTTGCATCTCGCATACTAGCCTCCATACTGATCACTTGCCTTAGGGTCGATCCCATCAGGTCATGAGCATTACACCCATTTCACTCGCCGATTTTTAATCATGACTTGATGGTAGAGCCTTCCTTTACATGGGCTTCCTAGTTAGTTCCTCGCTATCACTTGTTGCCCATGCTACTTTTTATGTAGGCTCGGGAGTCCTCTTTAGTCCCGCCATGTCTTTTGTGTTGAAGCTTCATTCTTCTCCTTCATCACTTATCATTTTTCTGGCTTATACCCTAGAGGCTCCCTGGTGTCGTTAAGTTGTATTACTGCATTGCATATTGGCTACTTGTTTATCCTGGCCTTTAGCCGGCTTCATTTTGGACTCGATGTTTAAGCGAACTTTTGACCTTGACTTTCTGTACAAGTTAACCATTGCATGCACTTAGCTATCACGACTTGACACCTTTGTACCCATGGATGGAACGTTCCTCTGAGTATCACTGACCAGTTTTCGCCACCTTGCATTGAGCATAGGATTGTTCCAATCCCAGGAACTAGTGCATCTTCTTTCTTGATACTCGTTCTCTCCATTGTATCATAGCATTCTTTTATTCTTTTTCAGGCTTATTATGAAAAAGACAAAAAAATTAAATATAACAAAAAAGAGCGGGAACGGGATGTATCTTCGTTATTTTGATGGCAGTACAGAGTCAGTTTGTCGCCCTTGAACAAAGCACATATACTTATATATATTTCCTTCCTTTGGGATGGTTCTAGTTTGACCTAGGTTCAGCCTTTACCATGTTGCACTTGTCAGTTCTCCCCCGGTTGGTTATCTCTTCCAATCATATGGAGAGTTTTTTTTGCCTCCTGCAAGACAGACTTATACAGTGTCACTTTTTACTGCCATGGTCATCACAGAGTCGTGCTTTTGTTCAAGGGAAGTCTAGCCTGAGTCGGCCATTCTGCGGTGTCTCTTGACTCATTATTCAGCCGGCCTTCCCGGTCTTGTCAGTATCATGTTCTATCACATCAGATGTTTTGATCTTCTGCTCGTGCTGGTTTGAGAAGGTCTCCATTGACTTCTTGCCGGTGGGTTTGTCTCTTATCGACTACGACACATTGCTCTGAGAGAAAGCCTAGAGCCGCACCTTGGGCCTATTTCCATCATTGATAGGTGACCTCGTGCTCAACATTTGATCATCATCATGGGTCTTTGACTGAGTGGTTTCCCCTGTGTTCGACGTCAGCACACATTATCACACTTGGGATTCGTGCAGTACCTTGATTTCCATTTGACCCTATCGGTGGATTTCTCGCCTCCGTGTCAGCTTTCATTATTGGTTGGTTCAGAGGGTTTCTTCCGTGCGCTAGCTTCATCTTGTGCATGTCGGAAACGTACTTCGGTTTTGGTTCCATCACTCTTCTTCGTCCGATTCCTTCCAAATCTTGGCCTGCGGGTTACACTCGCGCTGGACTGATGTGGGATGCCTTAATGCCTTCCTTCCAGCAGATCTTTTCCCATCGACTCCGACTCATTGCTCGGGGAACAAGATCTAGAGTCTTTTTGTCAGTACCTTAGGGTTTGCAGTCATCAGTGGCAGACTCTTCGCTATCGACAGTGGGGATTCATCATTGCCTCCTGATTGGTAGATTCTTTCAAGTGTTCGACTTCAACTCATTCATTCACACTTGTCAGATTGTACTTGGGCACCTTGACACTCATTATCATTATCGGTGGGTTGTCTCGCGTTGGTTAACGGGAAACATCATTGCCCGGTAATCCAACGATTTCTCACATGGTCGACTTCAGCTCATTTATTCCCAGTGTGTAGAATTGTGCCGTTGTGATGGGTGAAGACCTCGGGTTGCACGCATTTCTACCACCGTTGACGCGCTCCTCTCGCCTTTCTCGCTTGTTGCTATCCACCCTTATATGTTGCAGTTTCATTACAAAAACATCTTATATGTTGGATCTCGAGTTGCGTGATCGTACCATTTGTTCCACCCCTTATGATTTGGTATCTAAAGATTCAGTTCTTACTCATGCGATTAGATATATATTGCAGCATCACTGATCAGTCTTCTATATGTGATACTTGGACTTCTAGGAAGTGATAAGATGATTCACTATGTACTTTATAGTTCATCTATACTTGTATACATTCTGGATCTATTCAGCATTCTTCGTTATGAAAGATGCGTATTTTTGACCTATTGATATGCTCCGCTCAAGATGTGTTGACTCTCCTGCTTCTTCATTGGTTTTTATGTGCCGAAATCCGGTGAAGTCCCTTGTCTCGTTGGGCTCTTTTCTGCAGATGATGCATTTCTGTCACTTATGTACCTTCTGACCTCATATATTAGGGGGCATCCGTTATAGCATCATTTCTCACCTTGACATGATTCATGATTGCTACATGGCTTTATGGGCACCCATTCCTACAGACTTGGACAAATTCACTTAAAAACAGTAGAAAATCCTCCATACGCGACTATGCCCGTGTTTTTCCACGTGTATACGCGAGTACAGCTAGACTTTTCCGCGTATGCCATTTTAATGATTAAAAAATATATAAAAATCCCTAATTTCGCGCTGGGTTGATGGTTACTCAGGTAGTTCAACCACCCCATCCCGTGGCCAACTGTTTCCAACTGCTGAAACTACTTGGAGGGACTATAAAAAGACCTCATATGTATGGCCTAAGGGAGAGAGAGAGAATTATTATTATTATACTCTGTTGGTTCCCTATCCAAGTCTGATTCCCCGTGCCTCCTGCACTTTCCCAGTTCATTTCAGGAAACCCTTGTTTCTTTGAGATACACATCCCTTTATATGTTATCTCGTATGCACTCATTTGGAAGGAGTCTTAGCGAGGCAAGGGCTGGACGGATCCGGACGACGGTCTGCGAAGGCCTTGGAAGGATCGGGTGATCTCTCCACTTACTTTTGTACGTACTATTTTTATAATACAGAAGTATCATGTTGTTCCCGAAATAAACGTGTTAGTGTATGCTTTAATGTATGAAGAATATTTTTTATACATGCATTCATGATGATTTATTTAATGTTTTATATGAATCTCACTAACATATAGAGTAGAAATATACTGTACAACTTGTCCTTTGTGCTGGTTTCTTCTTGTATTTCAGGTGAAAGAGGAAGGACGGTTGCAGGGAGTTTGAACTCCACGTGGATCTACTTCAAACGTAGGACCAACGGTAAACCTCTCGTTCTACTCGATTTCGTTTTTATGACTGTGCATGATCGTGTGAGTCTCTGTTAAGTAGTACGCCCCTGCTCTGTGGAGGTTGAATCCCAACCAACCTCTAGGGTGTTAAATCCCCGAAACAAA